>ML345020.1:0-84160 GCA_005239505.1 Nicotiana paniculata | reverse complement strand
TATCTGGACTTAAAATCCTATATTACTTGTCGACCACGTGCACTTGCGTGTGCATTGGGAAATATACCAACAACTTCATTCTCTCTTTTTCTCTCAATTTTCCCAGCCGCATTCAAGATTGAAGTTTTCAGTTCACTCTTCAAACTCTGATTCAATTCTTGAACAATTCTTCTTCAAAATTCAAATTACAACCACATTCTTAGAATCTTAGCATATGTTTGTATTCCAAAATTACTTCTTTGTTAAGAACAAATTTCGTTCCTTTCTTTTGAGTTTTACAGTAGAGTTTTATAATAAAAATATAGGATTTTTGATTATTTTCGTTTCTTTATTTTGTGCTCATGTTTTAGTACTATGTTTGTACTTGTTAATTTTAAGGTGAAATTGCTACAACTTTATATTATTGTTAATGTATTTGGACAACTGTTGTTGAAGAATTAACACTATTTCAGTTGTGTTTGGACAACTGTTGAATTACTAGTACTCTTGTTGCTCTTGCTACAACTGGACTCTGGAAAATGATATTGATCTCTTGATTATGGTTTGGCAGGAAACCAAAAAGTTGTAATTTATGTTCCTGTTAACTAATATTTCCAGTGAATTAGAGATGTAATGCTTGTGGAGTTGTAGTATAAATTTTTGAGATTGCACAGGTCAGAATATGTCAAAATGAAAAATGCTTTAAATATTAGTTGCGGCTAGAACGCAGAATTGGATAGTGTACTATATGTGAATTCTTCTCATTTTTGCTTAACTCGAGTGAATTGTCTTCTCTTTTTTGCTTAACTCTAGATTGAGTGATCTTATCGGGTAAACCGATAACCGAACCGATAATGATAGATAATAGATTAACCGATAACCAATAACTAATATCTTAAATCGGTTTATCATATTTGTAAATCGATAACCGATATGCTAAACCAATAATATTCATAACCGAACCAAACCGACTGATGCCCACCCCTAATAGAAAGTTCCTTTGGATTTGGTCGATTTTTTTGATAGTTTTTTTTGGTAACATTGTATATTGCATGTAGTATGCTGGTTGGCTAGCTAAAGTTGAGGATATTAAAGTTGACCTACCGGCTAGATTTAATTTGTTAATTTTTCAACCAGAAAGCGTAGTTCTCATATTATCAATTATATGTTGGTTTTGTGGTTGGGATTACCATCAATAATTGAAAATCCTAAGTACTTACCAAAGGATTTATAGATTTTTTGTTCCAAGAAACATGGAGATTTTGGTAGTAGTGGTTTTATCACAATTCCTAGAAAAAATTGTTCTAGACTTGTTATAATTGATAGATTGCCCCGAGATTTGACAAAAAATGATTAAGAACTTACTGAATAGTAGAGCTGATTTTTTTTATTTGCATTACCAATTAGTACTAAGTCATCGACAAAAAAGAGATGAGACAATGGTGCACAATTATGACCAAGATTAATGGGATCCCATTTCCTAATGTCGACTTGGTAATTAATATTTTTTGATAACATTTTCATGCATAAGATAAAAATGTAAGGGGACATTGGGTCACCTTATCTAATTCCCCTGCTTGAATAGAAGAAATTTGTTTTTGCTCCATTGACTAAGACAGCCATTGGTGTAGTAGATATACAAGACATGATTAATTTGGTAATTTTTGGGGGGAACTTAAAGTATATGATAGTCCTATATATAGAGGACCATTCTAATTTATCAAAATTTTTTTCTAGGTCAATTTTAATCAACATTTTACCATTACTTCCTTTGTATTTTTTGAATTGGTGAATAAGCTCTTGGATAATAATGACATTGTCACTAGCCTTTATGTTTTTTTATAAAACTGGACTGAGTAGGGTTTATAAGATTGTCTAGGAATGATTTAAGTCTATTAGAAATTATTTTCCAAATTAGTTTATGGTATTGCAAAGACTGATGGGTCTAAAATTATTGAGGTTGTTGGCATTAGAAAATTTAGGAACTAAACAGAGATAAGTAGAGTTGATTTCCAGAGGACTTTTATTTTCCTTAAAAACCTTATGGCAGAAGTTCCCAACAGAGCTCCCTAAAATATGCCAAGATTTTTGATAGAAGAATATGTGTAAACCATCAGGCCTTGGTGATTTAAAAGGTTTAAATGAATGAATTGCTGAATTAATTTCATGATCAAGTAATGGATTATCTAAAGTCTCGAGGTTGATGAAGTCAAAATTAGAGAGACTGTTTTATGTTAGACCAGTTGGTGGTTTCATGGCAAGTGGTAAATAAGGAGGTAAAATGGTCAAGTGTATGGTTTAGTATGTCTTGATGGGTGACAATCCATTTGCCCTCATTATTTTTGAAAAAACTAATGTGGTTTTATCTTTTCTTATTAGAGGCAATGATTTGAAAAAACCTTATATTGGCATCACCTTCGTTTAGCCAATTAATCCGGGATCTAATCTTCCAATAATCCTCTTCTAATTTTAAGATATTATTGTAATCTTTAATGAGTGATACCTCTAATTCTTAGAGAAAGAAACTTTGGTTATAGTGTGGGGAATTTTGAATTCCCTTTAATTTTTCCAAAAGCATTTTTTTTCTCCCCAAAAATGCTACCAAATGTATTTCTACTCCAAATTTTTATATACTCAGTAAAGGATTTTGTTGCATGTAGTAACTCTTTGTTTTTCAAGTTTGAAGCTACTATATTAGAGAAGTTTGGGTGAGTACACCAAATATTTTCTAGCCTAAAAAATTTATCTGAGTGGTTAAGACAGGTGTTTATTTTTACTAATATCGAATTATGGTCGGAATATATTTTTGGTAGATGTGTGATTGTGGCATTTGGAAAAATGTTTACCCGTTCTTCATTTGCTAGTACACAGTCCAACCTTTCCATAATTAGTCCTTTCTTTTCATATGGTTAGACCACGTAAATTTGCTTTCTTTGAAGCCAAGGTCAATTAGGTTACAATCGTTTATGTTCTTTTATAACTGTGATGATCTAGATAAGTTCATAGGTCAACCACCAATTTTTTCATTAATATAAATAATGTCATTAAAGTCTCCCCCTATCAACCAAGGCCAAGTATAAGAATTAGAGATAGATTTTAGATTTTCCCACATCGCATCTCTATTGAGTCTTTTTGTGCTAGCATAAATTGCTGAGAATAGGTATTTAAATTTAAAAGGACGTACCTCTATAAGTGCATGGATTTCCTGTCCTCTCCTAGTGAAGTGCTTAACCGTAACAATGTTATGATTGTAGAGAATGACCATGCACCAGATTGACCCTTAGCTGGGACTTCTATGAGCTCGGAGAAATTAAATTCATTTAGAAGAGGTCCATGCACCATCATCCTAGTTTCAAGGAGTGCTACCATGCATGGTATATGCGTATCTATCAACTCCCTAAAGTTTCTACAAAAATCATCATTGTTTGCTCCTCTAACATTCTAGAAAATTATAGTAGTAGCTCTATTCATTAGGGGTGATTGTTGTTGGTTGACATTGGATTCCCTCTCCACTGAGTTGTGGTTGTTCCTCCTGGATGGAACAAGGATCACTGCTTGTTTTCTCACTGTGGGATCTTGTGGAGGTCAAATGTGCATTGAGCATTCGTACATTGTGATGGGGCAGCTGAATATGTATTTCTTGCTCCACAGTTCTGGAAAGAGTAGTATTTTTACCTCTTTTAGGCTTAAAAATTCCACACTTGGCCGAGTACCTTGTTAAGGGAGTTCTTCTTCTCCCCCTACTGGATGTTGTAATGGATTCATGTTTTGTTCTTGCACATTGGCTTGGGGTTGGGTTCCAGATTCACTAGGGTTGAATTTGGTTGTTCCTGGTTTGCATGGTGGTTCCATGGCATGAAGATGGGGTTTAAATTCATGTTCTTCTCCGGTGAGAAGAAAGGGAGATTCACTGGTAGGTTGATAAATTGATTTGGGGTTTGTGGAAGGTTCCACTGTGCTTTCATGGCTTGAATCGAAGTATGGTTCACATTGGGAGCTAGTGGGTGAAGAATGTTGTTGATCCAAACTTGATTAGTATAATTTTTCATGGCAATGTGTATTTCTTCCGATATTAACTGGCTAGGTATCTTGTGTTTTGAATTATTATCACTATTTTCTGCCTATCGATTTGTATATTGAAGGTTATTGCATGGCCCAGTAAGCCCGCTTCTAACCAAGAGTTCGGTTGATACTTTTATGGTTGGGGGAAGGGGGGGGGGGGGGGGGGGGGGGGGGGGGGAGGATGTGAAGAAGAGAGGTTAAGTGGGAAAGTGGGTGGTAATGGTGGCAAGTTGTCCGTTGTTGGTAATATTTGGTGGTGTGGAATGTGTACTGGTCGTGATGTTCTTCTTGATGAGAGAGGGAGCCTTGGTATTTTCTTATTTTGTATGGTTTTTTATAAGGCTTCTTTGTATAGTTTTACAGTTGATAACATTAATAGGGTTAATGTTCCCTACTGGATTTCTTTTCTGCTCGGACGATCTTGTAGTGGTGTGAGGGAATTAATAAAGTTTTGGGGGGTATTGTTTGTTGCCAAATGTTCCAATGATTCTACCATTTGGCAATCCCTTTTTGCATGCAAGTCCAAGTGTTTTTTGGACGTATTAGAGATGTGGGAGGATATGGAGGATTGGTTAGGGGTGTTTTGTGTTTGGGATTTAATTATATTAGATACATTGGGGGTGACAGGGTATTTGCTACTCTTGTCTTTAGTGGGAGTTTTGTTCTAATGATTGGGATTGTAGTACCAATGCATTTTCTTCTTTGTCCACGTGTAAGAGGGTAGTATTAAAAATGTCATTCCCCATTTGCATGCATTAGTTAGGTTGGATTATGAATGGATTATATGGTGAGTTGTTTCTACAAATCATGGGCATGATTTTTAAAATATTAAATTTATTATTGGTTTGGAAATCAACTTTGGGAGGGTATTAAATCTACTTTCTGTAGGTTGCCTGGAATTTGTGTCAGGAATGGACGAATTGAGAGAATTTTTTTCCACATATTTATGTTTTAGAGCATTAAGGGACATACCTGTGTCAGCTTCAATAATTGTTATTTTGATTTTGTACCTGGATTTGCTGCCTTTGTTGGTGCAGTTTCTCTTGCACTGGTAGTTTTATTCTTGCAAAATGAGACTGTTATCCATTCACTTTGGACACTTTTTTGTGTAGTTGAACCGTGATTTTCTTGTTGCTTCTTGGAAGATGATGGTTGAAAAATAATTTGGCATTTGGATTGGCTGTGGTCTATCCTACCACAATTTTTGCATAAGAAGTTTCCCCCCTCATAATGGACTTGTTGTTTATAATTACCAATATAAAAAAAGGCTTGACTGGTACTTCCATTGAAATTTCCACACATAATCTAGCATAACAACCTCTTAGAGTTGAATATGTACATGCATCAATTCTAAGTATTTACCAATTTTGTTACCAATTTTTTGAAGTATAGTAGAGTCGTAAAATTCTGCGGGGAGTTGAGGTAGTCGGATCCAAACTGCTAGTTTTACTTGTTTGGCTTCACTGGCTACAAATTGGAGTTGCATCATTGCACTGAGAGATGGAAGCCATTTATGAACCAAGGACCATTATTTAGGGCTCTTGACATGTTTACCGTGAAAATGGTAATTACAATTATATTTGATTATGTGGTTCTAAAAATATGTGATCTATTTTAATACCAGTTATTTAGGCAGTAGATGCTGAGTATTAAGCGAGAAAAATGAAATAGGAGAGAAAAGAACTAGATTACGCAAACCGGGTATCGAAGAGGCCGATCTCGAGGGTATCCGGGCAAGCCTCGAGGGTATCCGGGCAAGCCTCGAGGTCGAGCTTGGGAAGCTTGATTAGGGCTTATCGATAATTATGAAACAGTGTTGGGGGGCCTTAAGGATGGTCTTATTTATGATCAATAACAAGTAATGAGTGAAGAACAATAAATGAAACACAATAAATGGAAACAATAAATCAATGGAACAATTGTAGAGAACGTTTAAGTTGGAGAGCAGAGAATGTTGTTGTTCTTGTATATGGAATCTGATCCCCCTTACAAAGTGACAATGGTCCCCTTTTATATAAGAAGGAGAGTCCCAACATAGTACATGTGTAATCATTACAAATAAGTACAGCTGGTACAACTATTTAATGTAAAGAGAAATGGCTGGTACAACCATTTAATGCCACAGTACGGGCGTGTACTATCTTGTGTACTTTGTCAGCTTTAACCACGTGGCCCTTGCGAATTTCCCACTTTTTCATGTCGACCCTTAAATCGTACTGCCTCGAGGTCGAGGATCCTCGATGTGCACCTCGATTCCGAGCTCGGGCCTTCGATCCTTCATTTTCATCGAAGTGGCCATGAAATCGGGTTCTCTGATTTTAGCCGTATATAGATAGTCCCTGCATTTCTTCGAATGAGGAGATAAGAAATTATTTTGACCTTTCGCCCCTTTCACACTCCTACCATGACGTCAACCTCTTCAGAACGTTAAATGATTGTGATACAAAAAGCTGCGCAGAGGTCGCTGTCAATCACAATTCTCGAGAAACCCACGAACCGTCACAGGTTCGATTTTCCCGCTTCAAGCTTGCCCTAAGGGCCTTTATAAATACTAAAATTACTTGCCTCTTCTTAATTTTTCATCTCCTCTTCAAACCTTCAGATTTTAACAAAGTGCTCTCTCTTCTTATCTTCTACCTGCTCATGTTTTCCCATCTTCTTAGGTCAAAAATCGATAGCTATCATGGCCAAGACTTCAAAAACGGTTCCTCAAAAGGAGGAGGTTGCTTCTACATCACGCCCGTCTAAGGGCAAATCAAAGACCCCTCCTTTTATAGAGCAATGCATTCCTGGCCCTTTCGACACCATTTCTGATTTTACAATAGAAAAACCTCCTTCTACACCGGGCCGATGCGAGCCTATGTCCCGATACGTAAGTGTAGTATCGCATATCGAGAGGGTGAAGCTCGACTGCCACTGGGGGGAGGCAGCCCGAGTAGAGATCCCAACGGCTGATGAAAGCATAGTCACGCACAAGGCTAGATTTCTCAGTGCCTACACATATCCCTTCACCTTGGGCCTCGTCGATTCTTCTTCTCCACCGGCTCATCCAGTGATTCTTGATTTTTGTCACCAATACCGAGTGGCACTTGGTCAGATCTATCCTTCGTTCTGGAGGATTGTATATATGTTTCGCCATATTACCAATATGGTCGATGGAATGACCTTCACCCTCGACCATTTGATCAGACTATACAGCCCTCGACTCTTCTATGGGGGCCTTATTAAATTACACCGTCGATCCACCAAGGAGTTCCTCGTCTGTATCGACGAGGATAGAGATCGGGGATGGATGAGCCGACTCATCAGATTCCAAACCTCGAACAATATCCCTGTTGACAGAATGCCATTCTGGGAGGAGTGGAATATGAAACGTAAGTTCCTTTGAATCGAGCATGCTTTCGTTGTCCCTTTCTCTTTCGACTGATTTTATTTTTATTGTGTAGCCACTGTTTGGTTCCCCAGTGCGGTTCAGGACCTTCCGGGGTGGATCAAACGCTTAGAATCCGCTTTACCATACAATGAACGTGTATGGCATGAGCTGGACAAAACATGATGGTGATATGCTCAAATTACACCTTAAAATAGTGTAAGCGGTCGATTGTCAAATATAATAACCCAACTAGGTTGGGGTCGAATCCCACAGATAACAATATGTAGGTGATTAGGAATGTAAGAGAATTATCACTTATCACGCAATGCCAAACACTTAGATTTTGGTTGTAAAAATATTTATATCTAAATGCAAAAATATAAACTAACCTAGAAAGCAAGTAAAATAATCAATGTCTACAAGTATGAATTCATCTGGAATTACACTAAAAAATTAACGATCCAATGTATTTCACGATTTTACTAATATGAGTGAGTTTATATTAATTATCCACAGATACTAATTCTTAATTAGATTTTTCCAAAGACTAACAAGACTCCTTAATTGAATTATTCCTAACTCAATTAAGAGATTAAGCACACCCGGAGATGGCTACAAGTAGTTCAATCCTATTCCTAGCTAGAATCTATAAAATGAGGGTTAAAACCTCAAGTTCTTGTTAATTAATCGTTCCCAACCCCAAATTATCTTTACCAAAATTAATTCGGAGTTAATGGGCGAGTCTTAGGGTTAGCTAATCCCTTTGGAAACATTAAAGAACAAGAATAATTAAAGAAACACTAACTCACTTCATAAAAGATGAAAAATCATTCAATACATAAGCACAACAAGGTATTTAATCCACACTTTAAACATGAATATTTCTATAAACAAGAATTAGTGTTGGAAATAAATACTACACACTTAAATATTCAATACAAAGCAAGGAAATGAAGAAATAAACATAAATGGGTAAGAAATCCTTAACCACAAGCTTGAAATCTTCAAAACCCAAGTGTGTGTGCAAACCCTAGCTTCCAAAAATGTTCTCTCTAGTCTTCAAGACTCAAATTATGCTAAAATAATGCCAAAGATATTGAAATATCTGTTAGGTTGAGTATATGTGGGTTTGGGATTGGGAAAATGTGATTTTACAAATCTGTCTAGGTTTGATGCCCGTTGACCGCACCTGCGGACATATCCTTGCAGGTGTGATTCCAAGTGACATCACTCTTTTCCGCAGATGCGGATCAAACTTCCGCACCTGCGGTTCCGCAGGTGCGGATACCACGTCGCAGGTGTGGCCTCAGTACAATTGAGCCAGTTTTGCAGGTGCGAAGCACTTCTTCACAGGTGCGATGTCGCACCAGCGACCAAAAGTCCACAGGTACAGAATCACTGAAGGCTTTTGTGCTTTTTCCACCAATTTGTGCTCAATTCCACTTCAATTCAACGCCAATCACTTCATGGCATCATTTCCCTGAAAGACGAACAATACACACCATAAACGACCTCATGTTAACATTAAAGGATGCAAAATCTAGCAAAAAAGAGCTAAAATGAGTGGTAAAATCACCAGCCATCAACACCCCCAACTTAAAGCTTTTGCTTGTCCTCAAGCAAATCAAAACCAACAACTCAATGAGGTTCTATCATTTAAAGCACAAGTCGTATTGCTATCACATTCTCCAACTAAGCATTATACTTATGGATTTGGTTGGTACTAATAGTTAGGCTCAAGTATGCATCTTACCCGAATAACTCCCTCATTAAAAAAAAACTTCAAGAAGTGCAAGGGGGTTTCAAACTAATCAAGTGACAAGAATAAGCCTCAAGGAGTGACTCAAAAGCACTGTTCCACTACATATGCTCAACTCATTCATTTCCGGATATATCAATTTCACCAATCCATTCTAATTCATGTGCCCTCACAAGAAAGAAAGTCCCAAAATCACCATATTTACAAGACCAACACAAGGGACAAATTCACAAAGACACTCATTCTTACAAATAATTTCAAGTGTAACAACATATCATTCCATAGACTTGCCCTTATTTTGATTCATCGCCTTTTCAAGAACATTCGGTTGGAGATCCCATAAGGATTTTTTTAAGCTTGTAATGTAGGCTTAGGGAAGGGTTGGATAAACATTTGGGTACAAGTGACTACACCCTCCTTGAACACTACTCAAATTTTTCTTTCTTGTTGCCCTTTGTTTCTTTTCAAACCACATAGCCCTCATTGGCTCCTAGTTACCAGCATCGAACCACCTTAAATACCTCTCTAATTTTCTTCAAGGCTCCATATTTATATATATACAAATATTTCTTTTTCCTTTTTTTTTATATTCTTCTTTTGGAGCTTTAATAATTTCATGTGAACACTTTGAGGTATAGGTTCCTACACTCAATATATAACCTTACCAACTTCCAACTTGATACCACACCCCCAACTTAGGCTTTTAGCCTCATTCTCAATGTTCAAGAAGGGACGAGTTCAAAAGAGGAAATTATTTTACAAAATGAGAAAGGTTTGTAATGAGGTGACCAAAGAAAAGGTTAAAGGCTCAAATAGGGTAACTAGTGATAATATTTATGCAATGTTAAGCTTGAAAGGCAAAAGAGGTTTTTCAAATAACACAAAGAACGCCTAAGGTTATTTCTCCAACCAACCGTAATTATCATTAGCATTGAAAGACCAACCGAGCAAGTTCTAGACAATGAAGTAAACACAAGAATTACTTACACAAATTCTAACACACATGGCACATGAACTAGTCAAGACAGATCAAGTTTACTTCCTAATAAGAGCATCTAGAGCAATATCATGCAAACTAGTAGGCAAAGAGTCACTAAAAGAGCCAAAAATTTATCACACAAATTATTTTTTTACCCTGCAACTTATTTTTTTAATATATATATATATATTTATTTATTTATTTATTTTTATTATTATTTTTTTCAATTTAAAAACCAACATTCGGAGGGGTATTCTTAATTCACATTTCACATACAAGAGACTATTTTGTTAGTGCCAAATAATCCAAAAGTCTCCACCTAGGAAAACAAGACTAATTCCCTTAAGAAAGTTGTCATGCCATCTATCATAGGGGAAAGTCACCCGGTTCACTTCAAAAATGTTCCTTGGGAAAGAACCGTAGCCTAAAGAAAACCCAAGGAAACACTACCATAGAGATAAAAATGAAAGAACAAAACTACTAAAGATAATACTAAAATAAAAGCAACTAATACTAAAGAAGAAAAAAATAATACAAGCTAAAAGCTACTAAAGAAAATAATTAAAGAAAGAAAAATAAAAATAGACTAATCACACCAAGCTCAGCAAGAGCACATGACATAAAAAAATAAGCCCGACAAGGGCACACAATATCCATACAATAAAGAAGCCCGGCAAGGGCACATCCACAAGTCGTAGTACAAATACAATATGCTCCTAAAGACACCCCCAACTAAATATATTGCAGTGTCCCCACTGCACAATATCAAAAGTAAAGCAAAATAGTTTGAGGGTCTCCCTGAGGTCTGCAGCAGACTAGCAAACTGAAGAAGAAAAGACCAATCAGTGTTGCTGAGAGCTCTCCCCATCAGCATTCTCCTCCTCCTCCTCCTCATCATCCTCAGCATCTGTCACGAACGAGTACTTCTCACTATCCTCATCATCCTGAACTGGTATCCGCCTGCTCGGCTTCCCCCATTTAAAGATCGCTTTAATCCCTCTCCACATTTTTATCATGAATTTGCCCTTCTTTTTGTTCTTCTCCTTTTCTTTGTCAAAAGCTGACTTGAGGTCGACATGCGCCTTGGCCAAGCTGGTATAAGAGGTATCGAGCTGGGCAACAGATGCTGCCATCTTATCCTGCGTATCAAAGTAAGTCTGCATCTCAGCTCTGGAGAAATAGTTGGGCGGGGGCTTGGAGTGTGAGGGCCCACTAGGGAGCTGTGACACTAACTACCGAATGGATGAAAGCTGGGAGTTCATCTCCCCAAAGGGTCCTTCAGCTGGGGAAGTCTGTGAGGAGGATCCGGTTTCTGCAGTAGTGTTGGTGACCTTCCTTTTTTTACTTTTCAGCACACTACCTACACCTGTCACTCTCAGTGGGTGGAATGGCTTGTCTGCCGGTATCCAATGATCTCCCTCCCGTTCATCAACCTGTGCACGCCGACATAGCTTTATAATCAATGATGGGAACATCATATATGTGCCACTCTGAAGCACGTATTCCTTTAGCTCCCGCAATGTAGTGGCCGGCATTCACAGGGATGTCATCCAGGATACAAGCAATCATCAAAGCCCTGACATAGGGGACATCAGACACATTACCCGAGGAGGATACTCTGCTTGTGATGATATATAGCCACATCTTTGCATCAACAGTAAAATCTCCATACTTGATGCCCCTCTTCCTGGTAGCCCAGCTCACCCTATGACCCGGAGGACACAACTTAGTAACTAGCCAACCACCATTTTCACATGTGTCTTTTTCTTGCACAGGCTCAAGCGGATGATTGGGGAGCCCATATAAATCATTTATCTCTTCAACACCAAATTTCACAGTCTTTCCCCGTATGGTGATTTCATGATTCTGGAAGTGAGTCCGCCTCAGGTTAGCATAGAATTATCTCACCCATTCTTCATTAGCCTTGCATGGATCGGGAGCGAAGCAGGTCCAGCCGCTTGCAACTAGCCGACCATAGAAATCAGGAAGGAGCTCCATCAATTTGTCCATGGAAATCCCTTTCTCAAGTATTAGTTTCTTTGTGAGGAGATCATCATAATACTGGCTCCGGTATGCAGCAGATAGGAATCTGGAAGTATCAAAGTTCTCCTCAACATTTTCTTCAATTTTGTGACTCAAATAGGGATTACCCGTCATGTTTGGATCCATCTAAAGCCCAAAGTACCTTCAAAAAATTAAAAAGAAGTTAGTCAGGCAGTAGAACCTTGTTAAGCAAGTTAAAACACTGAAATTAGGTTAAATAACCAGGTTGAACGGGTCGGGGAATCCACTGGTGCAAGCTCACTAGAATTGCTGGAACTTGACAGTTTCCGCACCTGCAGAACTTCAGTCGCAAGTGCGATTGCGCATCTGCGAAGAAATGAGCGCACCTGCGGACTTTGCTCAGTGGACCAGAAGTCGCACCTGCAAAGAAGGACTCGCAGGTGCGAGGCCACATCTGCGGAAAATTGTCCGCGCCTGCGGAATTCGTCCAAGGGTTCATTACCTAGCAATTTTTTTTGACTATTTATTCTATATGGGGCATGGTTTTGAACACTAATCTGCACTCAAGACTTCCGGATTAGTGTACCAAATTGAGTTCTAACTTCGTTAACGCTGAAACTTTGGTACCTCGCTCAAAATTTTCTTTTGGACCATTTATCGAACATGTTGTAGGCAGTGTAAAATCCCTTCTTCTTCACATAATTTTGGTACTCAGACTTCCCACAATTTTGTTTTCATTTTCAACAGCCCACATTATCCTACTCTCAACCAATTTCCTCACCCTAATATTTAGCCTAAATCAGAGGGGGTCGTGGGAATATAGGGAGGCAGCCATGAAATGCTTGAGAAAAAGAAGAAAAGAAACAGAGATGGGGAGAAAAAGAGAGAAGAAAAAGAGAGAGGAACCCAGAGAAAATACCTGCGTAGTCTTGTGTAGGATCGAGCCTTGTGAGAGATGAGAGATGAGAGGAACAAAGGATAGTATTTTTTCTTTTGAGTTTTGGGAATAAACACACTGACCTGATGAAATGAGGGTTAGGGGATTTTCTTTACACGAATGCCGCACCTGCGAAAAAAATGTCGCGCCTGCGACGACGCACGTGCATAAAAGTCATCGCACCTGCGCTCCTATTTCCGCTGCTGCGAGGCCACACCTGCGGCCTAACTGACCGCAGGTGCGGAAATGGCTGGGTTCAGCAATGCAATTCTGAGCAGCCACTGTTTTGGTACATTCCCGGTCTCAAACATTCGCAACTTAGCTCCAAAAAATCTGAAACTTGGCAGATTAGTGCAAAATAATATACTAAGCTATTCTAAAAAAGAAAATTTCAAAAACGACCAAAATTTTTGAAAACGATGGGTTGCCTCCCACCAAGCGCTGCATTTAACGTCGTGGCATGGCGCAAGTCAACTTTTCCACTTTTCTTGACACTTGGACGATATGAACCGGGCACCTAGCTTGGACTCAATCTTGTGACCACGAGCGGTGGGGGGTGGTAAGGAGATGACCAAGCAAAGAATTAAATTCTTCATTTTTCACTTCTTGGCTCTCATGTGAGGAATGTCGCTTTGCTCTCTTGTTCTTTCAAATTGTAGAATGTATGGTATTGATCATTCCTCCTCGCAATCCTTCATTGACTCGTGTAGTTCAACTTCCATATCACCACACAATTCCAAGATTTAAAAATGCTTGGAATGTGACTTCAAACCTCCAACCTGCAATTTTTTTCGGATTTCAACATCCTCTTTTTCCCCCGGACTAGAGTCAAGTTCAACCAAATTGTCATTTACACCGGTTGACTCTAATTCCTCATTTTTCCTTGCATCACTAATACTCACGGAGTCGGTTGGCGGATGTTCAAGTCCTGATTCCTCGAGGTAAAGCTCACTTTCTTCCTCGGAATTGGACTCTTCTTGGCTTCCTTCCACACTTTCAAGTTGAGAGGCATAATGAGCCTCCATCAATGATTTCATTTGATCCTCCAAAGTGCGGATATGCTTATCATTTTGAGTCACATCATGTCTCAATTCCTCGAGTGCAAAGTTGTGCTTCTCCTCATTTTCAAGAATGGCCTCCAACATGATCATCATCTTCTTTTGAGCATTTGAGAGTTCTTCTTGGTTTTGTTCAAGTGCCAAGGAAGAATTTTCAACTTTAACCTCCAAGAAAAGTTCTTGGATATCACTCACTTCCGAGGCTTGTTGAACCCTTAAGGCTTCAATCATTTCATCCATTTGTGAGTGTAACCTTTCAAGTGCCAATTCATTTCGGAGGCTATTCTCCAAAAGCTCCTCCAAAGCATTTTGCTCTTTGTTTCCTTCTTCAAGTAAGCACTCCAACATGAGTTTGAACTCTCCACTTCGGCCATGCTCTATTTTCTCCACTTCCTCATCCCTAGAATTTCATCACAAAAAGTAGAATCATAATACCGGGGGATCGGGGAAGGGACGGACAAATAAGCACAATCATCCCAGTGACCATTTTGGCAATCACACCTATCACAATTACTCCACTCATGAGTTTGAGATTGTGCGCACAATCCATCCCCGGGAGAATTTAAACAATTTTGCCACGAGTGTGGTCCTCCACTATAAGGACAAGGGTCATCAAAGTATGAACAACTACATCCGACAAATCTTCATTATATGATGCCATTTTTTTAAATAAAAAATTAAGAAAATAAACAAAAAACAAATAAGAAAAATAGACCAAGGTAAGAAAAATAATTACACAAATATTCACAAGTTTGGACCAAAGCAGTTATGCTTATTTCTCAAACAACCTAAATTACGCCAATTGTTACCCGGCAACGGCGCCAAAATTTGATACGCTCAAATTACACCTTAAAATAGTGTAAGCGGTCAATTTACAAATATAATAACCCAACTAGGTTGGGGTCGAATCCCACAGAGAACAATATGTAGGCGATTAGGAATGTAAGAGAATTATCACTTATCGTGCAATGCCAAACACTTAGATTTTGGTTGTAAAAATATTTATATCTAAATGCAAAAATATAAACTAACCTAGAAAGCAAGTAAAATGATCAATGGCTACAAGTATGAATGCATCGGGAATTACACTCAAGTAACGATCCAATGTATTTCACGATTTTACTAATATGAGTGAGTTTATATTAATTAGCCATGGATAATAATTCTTATTAGCTTTTTCCAAATACTAACAAGACTCCCTAATTGAATTATTCCTAACCCAACTAAGAGACTAAGCACACCCGGATATGGATACAAGTAGTTCAATCCTATTCCTAGGTAGAATCTATAAAATGAGGGTTAAAGCCTCATGTTCTTGTTAATTAATCTTTCCCAACTCCAAATTATCTTTTCCAAAATTAATTCAGAGTTAATGGGTGAGTCCTAGGGTTAGCTAATCCCTCTGGAAACATTAAAGAACAAGAATAATTAAAGAAACACTAACTCACTTCATAAAAGATGAAAAATCATTCAATACATAAGCATAACAAGGTATTTAATCCACACTTTAAACATGAATATTTCCATAAACAAGAACTAGTGTTGGAAATAAATACTACACACTTAAATATTCAATACAAAGCAAGGAAATGAAGAAATAAACACAAATGGGTAAGAAATCCTTAACCACAAGCTTGAAATCTTCAAAACCCAAGTGTGTGTGCAAAACCTAGCTTCCAAAAATGTTCTCTCTAGTCTTCAAGACTCAAAATATGCTAAAATAATGCCAAAGATACTGAAATATCTGTTAGATCGAGTATATGTGGGTTTGGGAAAATGTGATTTTACAAATCTGTCTAGGTTTGATGCCCGTTGACCGCACCTGCGGACAAATCCTCGCAGGTGCGATTCCAAGTGACATCACTCCTTTCCGCAGATGCAGACCAAACTTCCGCACCTGCGGTTCCGCAGGTGCAGATACCACGTCGCAGGTGTGACCTCAGTACAATTGAGCCAGTTTTGCAGGTGCGGAGCACTTCTTCACAGGTGCGATGTCGCACCAGCGACCAAAAGTCCACAGGTGCAGAATCACTGAAGGCTTTTGTGCTTTTTCCACCAATTTGTGCTCAATTCCACTTCAATTCAACGCCAATCACTTCATGGAATCATTTCCCTAAAAGATGAACATTACACACCATAAACGACCTCATGTTAACATTAAAGGATGCAAAATCTAGCGAAAAAGAGCTAAAATGAGTGGTAAAATCACCACTCATCAAATGGCATGGCAAGAATCATGGTACGTTCTTGTTGCTACTACTTTCATATTCTTTGTGAGAATTTTTGATGATGATGCTTTTTCCACATGATGTATTTGTGCAGGCCATGGTGAGGGCGTGTTGATACGGCCTTCCCCACCTGGTGAGGAAGAGGCCTCGAAGGCCACCAAAGATAGAAAGAGGAAGAAAGAGGCTTGGCGGGGTCCACAGAATCAAAGAGGCCAAAGACACTCGAAGGCCCAAGATCGGTGCTACGGTCTTGTCTTCTACGGTCGCTGAGAGCCTACGAATCGAGGAGGAGAGCAACGACGCCTACCCTTTGGTACAAAGGGCAAAGCAAAGTGTTGAGACTTCGAGGGCTGTTGAGGGGTCGCCTTCCGAGCTTGAGGCGGCCGATACGGGCCCGCCATTTGTAGAGGAGACCCTTGAGGAAGGTTTGGGCGTAGTCCCCGATACCCTCATCGGAAATGGCACAGTCCGTGGTGAAGAGCTCGGAGGGATATCTACTGGAGCTTTCTGAGGTAGGGAAGAAGCGTTGATGGAGGCCGACATTGCCAGTAGACTTCATTCGGGCCAGTCATTCTCTCTAGGGGAGATACATGATGCTCAAGTTAGGGGTGTTCCCGGTCTAGAGACCTCTCGTGGAGAGGATGATGCATTCAGAGACTAGTTTGAGGGGGTGGACAAGGAGACCGATATAGATGCCCCAGTTTCCATCGAGGAAGCTGAGAGGCTCCAAAAGCAGGTGACTTTCGAGAACAATATACTTATTCTCTGACCTTCTATTTTCGTTTTCTGATTTCCCTTCTCTGTGTTGCAGCTCAAGAAGCTATATGACCAGGTCTTCTCCAAGTTGCAAGGTGAGTTGAATCATCGTGGAGAGGAGCTGGAGAAGCTTATGGCGGGGTCGGTCGAGCTCGAGTCTTTGTGTGCTCGAAGAGAGGAGGAAATGACCGACCTTCGGGTGAGCTTGGATAGAGCACTTCGGGAGAGGGCCGATTTCTCCGAGCAGGTATGTCAGTGCTCACATTCTCACCTTTTAGTCGTAACACTTGGTGGTGATTAACTTGATTTCTTCTTAATGCAGAAGGATGCCCTGGTGGAGCGGCTTCGAGAGGAGGTTGCAACCAAGGACGCCGAAGTTATGGAGCTGGCTCGGCTAAATGATACCGCGGCCTCAGAGAGGTAGATGCTTCAAGGGAAGCTATCCTCGACCCAAGATCTTCTCCGAGGTGCTCAGAAGGAGGTTGCTGCACTATCTGCAGCCAAGGCCGAGGCCGAGGCCGAGGCCAGTGAATATGTCTCCTCGACAAGAGTGACGCCGCTACTGCCAATGAACGGGCGAGGGAGATATATGATAAGGCCGAGCTGAAGATGACTCAGGCAGTTGTCTACGCTCGTGCACAAGCCAAGACGCAAGCCCTCATGGAAGTGAGCACCAAAGGCGTCGATCTCTCTGCCGAAATCGAAGAGGTCGGAGCCCTGGAGGAGGAATTGACAATGCCGGGCACATCAGACGAAGGCTCCGAAAGTGGCTCGGACAACGGTTGAGGCATAGAGTAGTTTTTCTTCCTTTTTTACCTTTTCCTTCCTTTTGTACATAGGACCTGATCACGCTCAACTATGTATTATAAGAAAACGGGCACTGCAAATATAATCCGGGGTATTATGCCCAGAGTCAATCCCACAGGGAATTTACGTATCAATCAAGTCGTTAGAATACTCAACTTTTACTTAATCAATTCTCTCAAGACTTTAGAATATAAATTGGTGATGTTTTACTATTCTACTGAAAATAACAATAAACTAACAATTACTAACAATGTGTTGTAAACAATTATAATAAAGGTATAAGGTTATGGTTTCCCCCGTTGATGAACTTACTTCTCGGATACTTCATATAACTTAATTAGTTGTCTCTATCAATCATGAACACTCTATCTACCATAAATCTCTCTCAAGTAATTATGATAATTTACTAGACACACTCTCTCAAGTTACGCTAGCTAGATTGCATTACAGTTCACTTTGATTGCACCCGAAGTATCGTTATCTCTAATCCAACTTCTAAACCCTCGGTTATGACTTTCGTCTATACTCTAGGAGTGGTGTTGTTAAAACAATTACCTAAATATGCACTCTCTCTCAAGTAGATACATAATAAATAGGCACAACTAATTGATGGCCATTCAATTAACTACAACAAGAACGTAGTTGAACAAATAAAGATTAACAACCAACCAACTATATTAATATCACCATAAGTTTCCCACCGGGTTCCACCAAAACCCTAGATTAAGAAAATTAGCTACTCATGTTCATAATAATCAAATCTAAAAATATTTGCATAAATAAATTAGAGAGTAACGAAATAATGAGGTAAAAATCAATGTTTCTGCTTTGCTGAGTCGTAATCCACAGGCTTTTCTTCACTCTAATGGCATAAGTCTCTCAAAGTTGTGTTCTTGAATCTATTTATATGTTTGGGATAAACCCTAAACGTGTAGGAGACTTCTATTCCAACCGGGAAACACTTAAAATCTTCAAAACTCGGATTTGACCGGATCAGGGGCTAGGCGTTATAGGCCAAACGCCTGGATAACGCCTGGCCTGGCCTGGCGTTTGGGCTCTGGCGCCTGGATAACGCCTGGCCTCACCAGGCTTTATAGCCCAAACGCCCGGCTAGCCAGGCTTTACAGCTCAAACGCCCGGGTATAGCCGTCTTCACTTCTTTTTGACTTTTGAGCGTATTTTCAACTTTTATGCATCCATTCAACTCGGCTTCCGTTTCCAATTCACCTACACATGAAATAAACCCCATTAGGCACATACGAAGTATATTTTTATCATTAACTTACATTAAATGCAAGGCATATAACGTGTTAAACCATGAATTCTAGCCACACATCAACACCCTACACTTAAACATTTGCTCGCCCTCGAGCAATCACACTACACTCATGTACGCAACTTATTAAGAAAATCTCTTAACACGTTATACCAAGAATATTTAAAATAGTTCAAGCACAAAGGTGTGACATCCTCGCCTCAATAGTCGACTCACATATACCATGCTTTATTCACAATCCACTCACTACTCTAACTTAGAGGTCAACAACATTACCTTTCCTTCGTGAATCATGTGCCCTTACCAAATCAAAGAGTTAGTTCCACACACAATGAAATTTATGAAACTTAGGAACTCAAGATAGAAAGAATTCACTCACTCTCAGAAATAACATTCATATGCCACAAAAGATGCACCATAGGCTTGCCTGTAGTGTACTACTCTACTAATCGAGCTCATTCAGTCTAAGATCAAGTAAGACTTTATTTGGTTGTAATGTAGGCTTCGGGACGGGTAGGATACATTTAGATATAATAGTGACTACACCCCTAAGCACTTTAATACACATACTTTAGCTTTCAACCTCACTTATATTAAACCAACTCCACCTTCACATCAATGTTAATACCCCATACTTCTTTAAGCACAATTACATTAAGAGCCACCACTTGTCAAGGAATATATATATTTTTATATATTTTTATCTACATAATACAACTATTTTTTTTTCCTTTTTTCTTTTTTTTTCTAAGTGACTCTTACTTTTTCAAACAGTGCACCTTTCTCCTTGTTTCAATTGTTCCCCTCAAACACCAACCTACCAAACCACACTTTAACTTTTCCATATTTCATCCCGTTTTCAGTGCTTACGAGAGGTGAAAAGGTTCAAAGATATGATTGATTCAAACAAGGGGTATGGTTTGTACCGTGGTTGCAAAAAATTAGGATTATAGGCTCAATGGGGTTAACTACGATACATAACAATTAGGTGGGTAAAATATATATAGCTGGCTCAACAAAGAAATGCCTATATCACTTCCAAGACTGAATAAAACTGCTTTTTCGCTTTGCACACACACGGGGCAAGTTCTAGACATCAAATGCAATGCACAGAATAGCATACAAATCTCACACACACATGGCACATAGCTCACTCAGGATTGGATCTATCACGACACTCCAGTCAAAGCAGTTAAGAAAATCTTAAGAATTCCTGATTTAAGGTATTTATCCTGGAGTCAAAAAATTGAGCCTAAGTGTCACAACCATAGTACTGACTATTCTCACGGCATTAGCACGTTTCGAGATATTGCTACTATTAAGCCCTCAACCATGTGGTTACTATTCCTAAAAATTACAAACTACCTACACCCGGTTCAATTAAAAAAAACCCTTGGAAAAGAACCGTGGTTCAAAGAAAAACCAAGGGGGAATTACTACACTACCTAAAAAAAATAAAAATAAATCTTTTTGGTGTTTTCTTTTAGACTCACTTCCCTCAAGAGAACTGTCTAAGAGATCCATCATTGGGAAGAGTCCACATATTTCTAATTTTTTTTTTGTTTTTTTTTTTTTTAATTTTTTATTTTATACTTAGTTATACTTAAAATAAAAAAATTGCAGAAAAGCTAAAAACAAACAAAATAAAAACACTTACTACCAAATTTCAACAAGAAAAAATCTAACTTACAACAATTTCACAACAACACATATATATACAGCACCTCACACCTAATTCATGCAATGTCCTCAGTGCATCATGTATAGACAAAGCAAGAACTAAAGATAAGGTGCAAGAAACTCCCTGGTCATTAAGCGTCTTCCTCATCGGACGCTCTCCATTCCTCTTCATATTCATCTTCTCCATCATCTTCCTCATTCGAGCGCATCGGCTCCACATAAGAATCTTCAGGTGTTTTTATATCTTCATCATCTGGGAGCCTGTATCCCTCACCTGCTCCTATCATCTGCTGCGCGTGCACATTGAGCAGGTATCTCTGATCCAACTCATCCCTTTCATCAACTGACGCTGGACGACCTCGTATGCGCAACTGCAAATCCATCATCCCATAGAGATGGGCCATGAAGCTATCGTCCCACGCATTTTGCTCGACATTGGTCAGTGAAGACTCTTCTTTCAGCATTAAGCCAGTGATGTCTGATTCTCGGGTGAGTTGTTGATCAATAGTGTGGTCAAAGTTGGGATCAACCGCTACCTTTTCATTTAGCAGGAACTGAGTCAGGAAAGGGATTCGATCAATTCTATTACTGGAACGCACCAACCTCATTTGATATTGCATCAGATGACCCACATTTACTTGCTTCCCCGTCATGAGGAAGTAGAGCACAAAAATCCTCTCTCGGCTGATTAAGGTTTCATGGTTGCACGGTAATATCCGTGCATTGATCAATTTAAGCCATACCTGTGTTTCAACCTTCATCTTTTTCTTGGGAAAACTTTTATGGCGATTGGTGGATCTATCCCGAATCCAAGCAGTCCTGAAATCAACCCCACAAAGTGTGTGCCTCACCTCTTTATAATTAGGATGTCGGATGAATTGTTCAAAAGGCTCCACCGGAACATTTGGTGCACCTAGAAAGTCGCATATGGCCTTGGCTGAAAAATCCACCAAGTGCCCACGAATTGGCACCAATTCTTCCTTGTCATTAGGATCAAATCCTGCATAGAATTCCCGGACTAAGTTGAGGTTGATGTTTCCATTGTGTTTGAACACATATCCCAGACCCAAATTATGGATGCTCCTCCATATTGCCGGGAATTTAGTTCTAAGACTCCCCTCCTTAATGGCCCCTTCAGGGTGGACATGCTTGGGCTTGCAACGTACATACCATTTCCTGGAGTGTGCTGGTATGCTGTTGATACCATATTCTCGTTGGCCAACGGGTTGCTGCCTTATAGCAGTCACAACAGCTACTGCTTCCTCACTAGTCATGCTAGAAGTAGCATCTCACCCTTTTCTTTTCTTTTGAGGTGGTGGGGGGGTTTTGATTTGGTTTTCGGTGGGGCCGAAGATGTGGCCTTTCCCTTGCCGGTGGATCTTCTGGGTAGCATCGTTTGGCCTGCACAAATTATCAGTAATGAGTGGGTGTCACAAAGTATGTACTATCCGTTTTCTCACTTTGCCAAGGTTACTCAGACTTCACCTTGGCGAGTTTATGACAATTGACACACATTGCTACCTATTGGCTTCTCGTGAGCGACTTTTCACTTAAAATTTCATGGAATTCAAGATGCATGACGCTAGTGGTGTGTTTCCCGGAGACTCGGGCTCCAAACGGGACATATAATGCCATTGAGGCATTACATCGAGCACTTGGCTGGCACAATTGCCATGGGAGCTCTTATGGACTTGAGGGACTGCCTCATGTACCCAAATCTGTTTGGGTTTCCATAATACCACTTAGCTTCACAATTTTATCCCATTCCTAAAGGGTTTCGGGAATTGGGGTTCATAACACCATACAACATGACCAAGAACTTCATAAACCCATAAAAATTCACCATGAAATCAAGGATACACCTTTCATATGTGCAAATTCGAGTTAATAAAGGATAGGACTAGAATCATACCTCAAATATTGATATGTGTTAGCCGGATGAAGTGCACCACAAAATTTAACCTGTGTAGATCTTGTGTGTGCTGTGGGTGTTGATGATGTGTTGAAGCAGTGAGGATGTGTGTGTCAATCTATGTGTTTTGGTGTGAGTATGAGAGACAATCCGTGTTGGGTGTGTGCTTGGGAGTTGAAGCTTGCTTTAGAGAGAGTTGGGAGATGTAAAAATAAGAAGATGGGACTTACCTGGCGTTAGTCGTGCGTTTTAATCAAAAATCCCGGGCACCCTGGCGTTAGCCAGGCATTTTAGCCTTAAAGCCAGCTGCTCCCTGGCGATATCCAGGCGTTTCACCCTTAACGCCAGATGCCCCCTGGCGTTAGCCAGGCGTTTGGGGCTTAACGCCTGGGTTCTCCTGGCTTTTGCTGGGCCTTTGAGGCTTAAGGCCTGCTTGACCCCGGCTATGTCCCCACCTTACGTCATGCTAAAACACTCCTCCTTTCACCCGAGTGCACTTGCATGGTTTTTAGTACCTATAATTACATGAAATACTTCTAGCTACACTAAGATTTAACTACGCATTAGGTTGCCTCCCAACAAACGCCTTATTTATTGTCGTGGAACGACGATTACAACAAATCAATAGGTTGCCTCCTATGAAGCGCCTGATTTAACGTCGCGGCACGACGCAACATGAACGCTATTTAAGGATCGTTTAGGGTTTTAGGTTCACGCAGATGAACAATAGCCAGCACATTGGCTTCATTCATTCCCATATACCTTTTTAATCGTTGTCCATTGACCTTGAAGGCGTTAGACTCATCCTCAGCAGTAATCTCCACAACACCATAAGGAAATACGTTGACCACCTTAAACGGGCCAGACCATCGGAACTTGAGCTTACCCAAAAACAATCTTAATCTTGAATTATACAGCAATACCTTGTCTCCTGGTCTGAAATCTCGGTCCACAATGTTTTTATCATGTAATCTCTTCATTCATTCCTTATATAACCTGGTGCTTTCAAATTCTTGTCCTATGAACTCTTCTAACTCGTGTAATTCTGTGACTTGATTTTCTCCAGCAGTATCGAAATCCAGATTCAACTGCTTCAATGCCCACCAAGCTCGATGTTCTAATTCCACGGACAGGTGACATGCCTTACCAAATACCAACTTGTATGGAGACATACCGATTGGTGTTTTGAATGCGGTTCTGTAGTCCCAGAGGGCATCATCAGGTTTCTTCGCCCAATCAGTTCTTGTGGCGTTAACTGTTTTGGTTAGTACATTCTTTATTTCACGGTTGGAGACCTCAACCTGCCTGCTAGTTTGGAGGTGATATGGGGTTGCTACCTTGTGACGTACATCATATTTAGCAAGAAACTTTTCGAAGACACGATTGCAGAAATGAGTGCCTCCATCACTTATAATGGCCCTTGGGGTCCCAAAGCGGTTGAATATATTCTTCTTTAAGAACCCCACCACCACTCGTGCATCATTGGTGGGGAATGCTGCTGCTTCTACCCATTTGGACATGTAATCTACAGCAACAAGTATATACTTATTGCCGTATGAGCTGACAAAAGGACCCATGAAATCTATCCCCCAAACATTGAACACTTCTACCTCTTGTATCGGATTCATGGGCATCTCATGACGACGGGATATATTCCCCATCCTTTGGCATTCATTGCATCCCTTCACCCATTGATGGGCATCTCTGAACACAGTGGGCAAATAAAACCCGGCCTCCAACACTTTAGCTGCTGTTCGGACTCCTCCGAAATGTCCTCCATAAGGAGCTGTGTGACAAGCCTGTAAAATAGCAAATTGTTCTATCTCGGGGACGCACCTCCGGATCATGTTATCAATGAAAATTTTAAACAAATATGGTTCATCCCAATAGTAGTTACGGCTATCACGATAAAATCTTTTCTTTTGCACAGAGGAGAGCTTATAAGGGTCAATGCCGCATGCCAGGTAATTAGCAATGTCTGCATACCATGGAACCTCTCCCACATTTGTGGCCAGCAGCTGCTCATCTGGAAAGGTTTCCAGAATATCCTCAGACTCAGGTGCCTTTTCAGCACCTTCAAGGCGTGATAAATGATCAACGACTTGGTTCTCCGTTCCCTTACGGTCACGAATCTCCAAGTCAAACTCTTGCAAAAGCATCACCCAACGAATTAGGCGTGGCTTAGACTCTCTTTTCTTGACCAAGTACCTAATGGCTGCGTGATCAGTATACATGATCACTTTTGACCCGATCAGGTAGGGCATGAGTTTGTCAAATTCAAATACTACAACCAACATTTCTTTTTCTGTTACCGTGTAATTCAGCTGAGCTCCACTCAATGTCCTACTTGCGTAATAAATTGGGTGCATTACCTTATCTTTTCACTGGCCCAACACGGATCCTACAACATATTCACTTGCATCACACATGATTTCGAACGGTTTCTCCCAGTTGGGGGAAACTATAATCGGTGCAGAGAGGGTTGGCAATTTTGGAGAAATCCTTGATGAATCGCCGGTAGAATCCGGCATGTCCCAGGAAGCTACGAATAGCTTTGACTGACGTGGGTGGAGGGAGTTTTTCAATCACTTCTACCTTAGCTTTGTCCACTTGAATACCTTTACTCGAGACCAAATGTCCCAAGACGATTCCCTCTTGTACCATGAAGTGGCACTTCTCCCAATTCAGCACTAGGTTCGTCTCTATACACCTCTTTAGTACACGGTTTAAATTTGCTAGACATTCATCAAACGAATTTCCCACCACTGAGAAATCATCCATGAAGACCTCCATAATATCCTCCACCATGTCTGTGAAAATGGCCATCATGCACCGTTGGAATGTTGCAGGTGCATTGCAGAGGCCAAATGGCATCCTCTTGAAGGCAAATATCCCATATGGGCATGTGAAGGAGATATTTTCCCTATCCTCCGGGGCAATAGAAATTTAGTTGTACCCCAAATACCCGTCAAGGAAACAAAAGTGAGACCTCCCTGCTAACCGGTCGAGCATCTGATCAATGAAGGGAAGTGGGAAGTGGTCTTTGCGGGTGACAAGGTTCAGCTTTCTGTAATCCATGCATATTCTCCAACCCGTGACAGTTCTAGTGGATATCAGCTCATTTTTATCATTCCTTACAACTGTCATACCACCCTTCTTTGGTACACACTGTACTGGGCTAACCCAGCTGGTGTCGGAGATGGGGAAAATGATTCCCGCATCTAACCACTTTATAACTTCTTTCTTTACCACTTCCTTCATATTTGGGTTCAACCGTCTTTGATGTTCCCTAGAAGGTCTGTGTCCCTCTTCCAGAAGAATTTTGTGCATGCAATAGGCTGGGTTGATCCCTTTAATATCTGCCATCGTCCAGCCGATGTCAGTCTTGCATTCAGAAAGTACCTGTAACAACTGTTGTTCTTGCACATCTAGCAACCCAGATGAAATAATAACCGGTAATGTAGAGTTAGGTCCAAGAAATACATACCTGAGGGGCGTTGGTGAAGGCTTCAGCTCTAACTTGGGTGGTACTTCAACTGAGGACTTGGCTGGTGGGCTTTCTCTCTTTTCCAAGTGTAATGGTTCAATTTCAAGAGCCCTCGACCATGTCCCTTTTCCTTCCAATGCTAATACCCATTCTGCTAAATCCTCACTGTTCATATCATCTATGTTCATCAAACATGCAGCCAAAAGATCCCCAACAGTTAGGGCTACATCATCTTCTTCCAGGATTACGTTCACGGCATCAATAAGAGAGTAGTTGGCAAACTCACTTGGTCGCCTCATAGAATTTTGCACGTTGAACGTGATTTCTTCATCATTGAGCCTCATCTTAAGATCACCAATCTCACAATCTATGAGGGCGCTGCCTGTGGCCAAAAATGGCCTCCCCAAGATTATGGGAATTTCCTGATCTACTCGGTAGTCTATGATCACAAAGTCAGTAGGGAACACAAATTTCCCCACTTGCACTAACACATCGTCCAGAATAACCGACGGTTTCTTTACCATCCTATCAGCAAGTTGCAGCAGCATGAGGTGGGCCTGGCTCTACCAATCCCCAGTCTTTTATATATGGCCAGCGACATCAGATTAATACTGACTCCCAAGTCACATAGGGCTTTGACGAAAATGAAGTTTCCAATGGTACAAGGAATTGTAAAACTCCCTGGGTCATCCAACTTTTCAGCAATAGGACGCGTCACCACCGCACTACAAGTCTGGGTAAGGGTGACAGTAGCTAGATCTTGGAATTCAAATTTTCTGGACATAAAGTCCTTCATCATTTTAGCATAGCCAGGCATTTCCTTCAATGCATCAATCAATGGGATATTTAACTGTATCTGCTTTAGCATGTCCAAGAATTTCTTATACTGCTCATCCTTCTGATATTTTGCCCGCCTTTGAGGGAATGGAGCTGGTGCTCTCTTCTTTTCTGTTATCAGTTCTTTTTCTTTTTCCACCACCACCTCAACTGCTGGCTCTATGATTTCCTCAAGTTCTTTCTCAGCTTCACCCTGCTTATTAGATTCTCTTTCAGCTGGTTGCCCTGTGCCCTTAGTCAATGGAGTCGAGTCATCAATTTCAATAGGCACCTGCATCAATGTATTTGTCTGTCTACTTTCATGCCTCCTTTCTTGTTCCAGGTCCAGGTCTCTTCCATTACGGAGAGTCACTGCCATTAACTGTTTTGTGCCCTGGTCCCTTGGATTCACCTGAGTGTAAGCAGGTAAAGTTCCGTGAGGACGATTGTTAACTGCATTTGAAATCTGCCCCAGCTGCATTTCGATATTTTTAATAGCTAAGTCATTGGCATCTACTCTTTCGCTGATCTTAGCATTTGACCCAATAACCTCCTGCATCATAGCTTCTAACCTGGAGAACCCATCTTCTTACCTTCCCCCCTGTTGATACTGAGGAGGGTAGTATGATTGTTGTTGATTCTGATGGTTATAACCGTGCGGTCTCTGATATGGTGCTGAATTACCTTGTGGTCTCATGAAATCCATATTTCCACTATTCTGCTGTTGGTGAGGTGGTCTATATGGTTGAACTTGCTGACCCCAGTTCTGCCCCTCTTGTCTCCGGCGTTCATAATTTGACACATAATTCATATTTTTTGGATAAGGAGGGTGATCACATTCTGCATTCTAGTGGTTACCAAGTGTTTGACTAATGCGAGATGTGCATAAGCCCCCATTGGTTGTGTCTACGATGTGTACCTGCTGCTTTTGTCCTGATTCCTCCACCTTCTTAGTTAGTATGCTCATCTGTGTTATCAAGGTGGCCACGTTCTTTGCAATAGTATTGGATGGATCGAATGGCACTGAGTGAACTACAGGAGTAATGGGTGCATTCCTGGTTGTCCATCCTGAATTCTGTGCCATTTTATCAAGTAAGATCTGACTTTCTCTCCACATTTTGCTCAAGAATGCTCCACCAGCTTAAACATCAACATTTGCTTTAACAGTATTAGCCAGACCCATATAAAAACGTTGCCCCAACATCTGCTCTGGAATACCATGATGTGGACAGATAACCAGCATCCCCTTAAATTGTTCCCATGTCTCTTGCAATGTTTCAACTGGGGTCTGTCTGAAGCTCAAGATTTCATCAATTTGTTGAGCAGTCTTGTTGGGTGGATGAAACTTGTTCACGAACTGCTTAACTAACTCCTCCCATGTGGTAATGGAATTGATGGGGAGTGAGTTTAGCCAAGTCTGGGCAGCTCCAGTCACTGAGAATGGAAACAACAGTTTTATTTCCTCCTGAGTGACGTTTGGCTGCCTCTGTGTTTTGCAAATTGACAGGAAGTTCTTCAAATGCTGCTGGGAGTCTTCGATGTATGACCCTGAGAATAGTCCCTTATTTTGCAATAAGTGCAGCATATTATTCGTAATCTGGAAGGACTCGGCCTGTATCTGAGGGACTAGTATCGCAGCGGCCAAATTCTCTATTGTGGGTTGTGCCCAGTCATATAAAGGAGCCTCTGCCCCTATTTGAGCGACTGGGTCTACCAAATCATCCCCATTGTTGTTCCTGTTGTTTGGATCTTCCATGTCGGGTTCAAGTTGTTCAATTGATAGTTGTTGTTTGCTTTTCCGGTTGGTCCGGTTTAGGGCCTTGAAAACTTTCTCGGGGTCTAATGAGGCTTCAACTACTTCACCAGTTCTCGATGAGTTTCTAGGCATGCACCTATACCACCAAGTTAGCAAACGTTAAACTTTCAATGTATAAATGAAAATTTGAAGAAAAGTGACTATATTTCAGAGTTTTGTATTTCTTCCAACTTCAATTGATAACACCTTTAAGTTCCCCGGCAACGGTGCCAAAATTTGATCACGCTTAACTATGTCTTATAGAAAGACTAAACGGGCGCTGCAAATATAATCCGGGGTATTACGCCCAGAGTCAATCCCACAGGGAATTTACGTATCAATCAAGTCGTTAGAATACTCAACTTTTACTTAATCAATTCTCTCAAGAATTTTGAATATAAATTGGTGATGTTTTACTATTCTACTGACAATAATAATAAACTAACAATTACTAACAATGTGTTGTAAATAATTATTATAAAGGTCTAAGGTTATGATTTCCCCCGTTGATGAACTTACTTATCGGATACTTCATATAGCTTAATTAGTTGTCTCTATCAATCATGAACACTTTATCTACCATAAATCTCTCTCAAGTAATTATGATAATTTACTAGACGCACTCTCTCAAGTTACGCTAGCTAGATTGCATTACAGTTCACTTTAGATTGCACCCGGAGTATTGTTATTTCTAATCCAACTTCTAAACCCTCGGTTATGACTTTCGTCTATACTCTAGGGGTGGTGTTGTTCAAACAATTACCTAAATATGCACTCTCTCTCAAGTAGATACATAATAAATAGGCACAACTAATTGATGCCCATTCAATTAACTACAACAAGAACGTAGTTGAAAAAATAGAGATTAACAACCAACCAACTATATTAATATCACCATAAGCTTATCCCCCAACGGGTTCCACCAAAACCCTAGATTAAGAAAATTATCTACTCATGTTCATAATAATCAAATCTAAAAATATTTGCATAAATAAATTACAGAGTAACGAAATAATGAGGTAAAAATCAATGTTTCTACTTTGCTGAGTAGTAATCCACAGGCTTTTCTTCACTCTAATGGAATAAGTCTCTCAAAGTTGTGTTCTTGGGTCTATTTATATGTTTGGGATAAACCCTAAACATGTAGGAGACTTCTATTCCAACCGGGAAACACTTAAAATCTTCAAAACTCGGATTTGACCGGATCAGGGGCCAGGCGTTACAGGACAAACGCCTGGATAACGCCTTGCCAGGCCTGGCGTTTGGGCTCTGGCGCCTGGATAACGCCTGGCCTCACCAGGCTTTATAGCCCAAATGCCCGGCTGCCAGGCTTTACAACTCAAACGCCCGAGTATAGCCGGCTTCACTCCTTTTTGACTTTTGAGCGTATTTTCAAGGTTTATGCATCCATTCAACTCGGCTTCCATTTACAATTCACCTACACATGAAATAAACCCCATTAGGCACATAAAAGTGTATTTTTATCGTTAACTTACATCAAATGCAAGGCATATAACGTGTTAAACCACGAATTCTAGCCACACATCAGGACCCTTCGGGGGAGTTCTTTGTAAAAAACACTTGTGTAAATCTATTTTTGGAAATGGAACATTTTTGTCATATTTTGCATAAAATTAGTTCCATGACCCTTTCCCCACAATATGACTTTTATTTTTCGATTCTTTACTTCCCCGAGACTCGTACTTGCAATAGGAGGTCTCCTCGAGATTGGGCGCCTTCTCGAGGTTAGGTCGGCCTATGAGCTTTGATTCCCTGAATTCTTCACGAAGGTATCATCTATGTGACGTGACCGTGAGGTGACCGAAGTGGCCGCACCGGTATATTTCCCCAAATGCTATGACGACTTGTCAGAAATTGAATGGCCTTTAAGGCAGTTGGTTGGCCATCTTTCGTTCTATAAATACTCTTGCCTCTTCTTCATTCTAACTCTTGCACATTTGCGAAAATCCTCAGCTTTTCTTTCAATTTTCTCGTTCCTTTTCCATTTTTGCGAAAACGGGTTCCGCCTCTCCCCTTTTACCTATGCTTTGAGTAACTATGGCTGCCGCGCCCGAATATTCTCACCAAGAAGAGGGAAATTCTTCCTCTTCCCCTATCCCGACCGGTGGCACATCGCTGGCGTCTGGCGAGCTGACCTCGTATTGCTTTGCTTTGAAAAAGGACTTTTCAATAGAGAAACCCTGCGATGCCCGGGCCATCGAGAGCATGCCTCGAGGTTAGTTCGGTCGATAGAAGAACACCACCTCGAGGCCGTGAGGAGAGACTGTGGCTGGGGGAAAATGTGATGTTGTAGATAACCTCTCGAGAAGAAAACGTTATGAATTTTATAGAGGGATTCCTGACTGTGTACACGTATCCGTTTACATTACGCCCCCTCGATCGACTTGTGCTCGAGTTTTGTAAAAGGTACCGAGTTATTTTGGCATAGGTTCATCCGTCCTTTTGGCGGATAGTGCTGATGATGCGGTATTTCACCGAAAAGGCTGATCTTGAATTTACCCTCAGCCACCTCATTAGGTTATATCGGCCCCAACATTGTCGAGGCCTGATTGCGCTGTGGCATCGGTCCACGAGGCCTTTTATTACTAGCAATGATGAGGACTGAAAGGGGGGATGGATGAGTCGATTTTTTCGGGTGAGGACCGTCGACATTATTTCAGCGGAGTTCCTGCCTTTTCCTGAAAATGGAACTTCAAACGTAAGCACCATGTCGTGCCTCCGTGTCTTTTGCTCTTATAAACTTATAAGAGTGTTTGTTTTTCTCTTTTTCAGCGGTCCCGTGGATGCCCGAGTAGGTCTCCTATCTTGAGGACAGGACTCGAAAGTTGGCGGCTTCCTTGATATATGATGAGCGCAAATGGCGTGATCTCTCGAGGGCAAATGGGAAGCAAAGCACCACGGTATGAGTCGTGTGTATCCCTTTTGATGAATGTTACCTTTTGTGTGTACTAACTCTGATGCCACATGTGTTGGTGGGTTCTCCAAAATGAGAGCATGCCCCTTCGAGGAGAGGGAAAGCCCGAGGGAGGACAATAATCGAAAAAGATCCTCTATAAACGAGGACATCCTTGATGAGGCGGGGCCTTCTCGGAGGCATAAAGGAGATGCCACTGCTGAGGAGAGCTTTGTATATGTCGGCCATTCTACAGACTTTGGCTCTCCTAGCGATAATGATTCTTTGTCTACGGCCCGGGCCGGGGGCCCTTCCGAGGTTGCTGGTTCTGCCAGGCCTGGGACTTCTAATTTTGAAGAAGGGGTTCCTTGGGAGAGAGAAATGAAGAGTCCTCCACCATCGTCTGCTTCTGTCCTCGAAGGTACTTCGATGGATGCTCGGGACCAGGGACCGCCCGAGCCAATTGAGGTTTCGGGTGAGCATACCCCTATTGAGAGCGGTTCAGCTGGGGTCGACGGGGTCAAGCCGGTAGATGTATGTTCATCTTTTACGGAGGCTCAGCGGCTCTGTTCCGAGGTGAGTTTTGATCGGCCTTGCTGGCTTTTTAGCCATGGATCTTCATTCTTTGGATGAAGTTTATCTTTTGCAGGTCTTTGACAAACTCAAGGCCAAAATACTTTGCTGGGAGGCCCGATTGCGGGAAGCTTCGGGTAAGAAAAGATCTCTCAAGCTTCTTTGCAACGAGAAGACAAGAGAGTTAATACATCTTTGATTGGAGATGCATCGGAGCCGGATTTGTGAAGGAAAACTCGAGCGTTAGGTAATCCTCACCCCGAAGGGGTATGTGCCTCATTTCTTGCTTTTGGGAATTAACGCTTTGGTGCTTCAGTTGTAGGAAAAAAACAGAAGTGTTGGAACGCCTTTGAGACGAGGTCGGGCAAGTTAGGTCCGAATGACAAGCGTTGAAAGCGCAGTTAGGCGTGCAGTTGCGGCCCAAAGGAATGCTTTGGCCAAGGCTGCTGCCCTCGAGATTACAATGCCCGAGAAGATAGCTCAATTCAATCGAGCAGGATTTCCAAGCTCGAGGCTGATCTTCTAAATGCGAAGGCAGAGGTTGTGGATGCTCGGGCCGAAGATGAGGTAGCTCGATCGAAGGTCGATAAGAAGGTGGCAGTTTACTTGAAAGACGCTACCGATGCACGGGCTGAGCTGAGAGGAGCTTTCAACAGAGAGAGGAGGAGTAATGAGTACGCCCGATGCAAGTCTCAGAGGGAGACCCTCGAGGAGGTACATGCTAGGGGCTTTGACCTCTCGGAAGAGATAAGGCAGACCGAGGTGGATGAGATCGACACCAAGTTTTTACTTTCTTTTTGAGCTGATGCCGATACTTGAAGGCCACCGTGGGAGCTGGTCCGAGGGGCCTTTGAAGGAGCTGGTCCCGAGAGTAGAATAGATTTTCTACTTTGTTGTTTGCATAAAACTCCTGTGGGATCATTGTAAATATGTATTTTTAATACACACACACACACACACACACACACACACACACACACACATATATATATATATATATATATATATATGAAACATTATTTGATTTGATTTGCCTGTTGGTAGTTAGCCCGATGAATTTTAGACTTTGAGACGAAACCCTTGGGGTTATAAATTGGCCCTGAGGCTCTTTTAAGCTGGCGACTCGGGCTCTTGTGCTTTAGGTCGGTACGACCTTCGTTGTAGCTGGAAAAAATGGGTCCTTATCCTCTTTTAACCACGAGGGGCTTTAGTGAACCGCATGGGGCTTAGTATCCGAGTCGGGTTTCGACTCGAGCTCAACGGTCCTAAGGTTTTCAAATTGGCCCTGAGGCGCTTTGTGTCGGTATGACCTGTAGCTGGAGACTCGGGCTCTTATGCGTAAGGTTGATACGACATTTAATGTAGCTGGTGACTCGGGCTCTTACTCTTTTTTGGCCCTGAGGCTCTTTAGTTAACCGTATTGGGTTTAGTCTCCGAGTCGGGTTTCGACTCGAGCTCAACGGCCCTCAGGTCTTTAAATTGGCCCTGAGGCGCTTCATGTCGGTATGACCTATAGCTGGCGACTCGGGCTCTTACGCATAAGGTCGATACGACTAGCTGGTGACTTGGGCTCTTACGCTTTAGGTTGGTACAAACTTTAGTGTAGCGGGCGACTTGGGATCTTACGCTCTAGGTTGGTACAACCTTTAGTGTGGCGGGCAGCTTGGGCTCTTACGCTTTAGGTTGGTACAAGCTTTAACCGGTTCTTTTTGAAGTTTTTCGAAGTAAATGGAGGCCTGTGATTTTATGGCAACAGTCGGACGTCTCTGAGTTGTGTTAGTTTGGCCAGAGCCTTATGACGGTGGTCATTGTGTTTGGCCGTAGCCTTTTGGTCCCCGAATGAGATAGCCATGGCGTCTATATCGAGGGTATGCCTTTTGGGTCTTATAAGTTCGATATATAGCCTTGACTTTGATATGGGGTTTATGCCTGTTTTAAGGTCTTACAAATTTGTACATGCCTTGCTTGAGGTCTTACAGTTTTGATGTTGCCTCATGGAGGGCTTATGAGTTCGAAGTTTCCGGCTCAGGGGTCTTACGACTTCGAGTTAGATAGCTTGATACGCCGACAGTCGGGGGCAGTCCTCGAGTCGGAGTTGAGGTTGTCTCGAGGAGGGCTTATGCAGTTGATATTGCCTCGTGGAGGGCTTATGAGTTAGAAGTTTCCTACCCTGAGGTCTTATGACTTTGAGTTTTGGCGATTCGGTGGAGTGACTGTCGAGGACAGTTCCTGTGTGCTTGCTAAAGTTTTGGCTCTAGGGCTGTTTCTTGTAAAAATGGAAAACTTCTTTGATGTGTGAAATGTTTTGATGATATAAGGTAATTCTCTGATTACTTGGTACAAGTATACAAGTTTTTTCCATCGAGGGTTCGATTATTCTATACGGACACGGTTCATTCGACTGTTGGTCCAATACATCACTTTTCCTGTCGAAATCCTCTTTGGCATAATTCAGTGATCTCCTAGGGTGATGCCCCTCAGTATTCAAGGTTGATCGGAGAGAAGGCTTGAATACTTGGTGAGTTCTCCTAGGTAGCATATGGATGTTGCCTCGTTAAAAACCTCGCTGGTAAAACCCTTTTGGGATAAAATCCGATGCGGGGGAAAAAGAGTGCAACACATGCTTTCAAACCTAAGGCCTTCGAGCCGGGAGGTGCTTTGACTCCTTTCAATCAAACACCTGCACGCAGGTTAGCGTATAGTGTGAAAGAAAAAGGGATAGGGTTGTACCTTGGCTCTGATGGTGCTCGAGCCTTGATCCGCTTTGGTCATCAGTTTCGAGGATGCGACCTGGTCCTTCATTTTTTCCTACGAGGATGTAGTTTGTGATTGTCACTCGGCTGTTTGCTTGTTTTTTGGCTATTTCGATGTAGAAGGTGTCAGTGACACATCGTGCACTGCAAAAATTTCTCTTGCTGCGTGCTGCTCTCCGTATACTATTTTCATCCCATCCTTCGTAGGGATTTTCATCATTTGGTGAAGAGTTGACGGCACCTCCCTCATATTGTGGATCCATGGCCTTCCAAGCAATGCGTTGTACCTCATGTCACCTTCAATGACATGAAACTTGGTATCGTGAATTGTGCCGGCTACGTTGACCGGGAGGATGATTTCTCCTTTCATTGTTTCGCTTGCCATGTTGAGCCTATTGAGGACTCGAGAGGTGGGTATGATATAGTTGAGCAGCCCGAGTTGCTCTACCACCCTCGACCGAATTATGTTGGCCGAGCTACCTGGATCCACGAGCACACATTTAATTTGAAATTTATTGAAAAGAAAAGAAATTACCAGTGCGTCATTGTGAGGTTGAGACAAGGTTTCTATGTCCTCTTCGCTGAATGTAAGGGCGTCTTCAAGTATGTAGCTCCGAGTTCGCTTTTCCCTGGTGATGGATACTTTCGTTTGTTTAAAAACGGGTCCCAGAGGGATGTTGACCCCACCAATAATCATGTGGATGACATGCCGTGGTTCTTCTGTTTCATTTTTCTTGATTGCCTCTCTTTCCCGAAATTGATTTTTAGCCCGGTCGCTGATGAATTCTTGAAGGCACCCTATGCTGATCAGTCGAGCCACCTCTTCTCGAAGCTGTCTACAATCTTCGGTCCTATGACCGTGGGTATCGTGAAATTCACATATCAAGTTGGGGTTCCTTTTCGAAGGATCTGATAACACGGGTCTCAGCCACCTGGTGTCCCTGATTTTTCTAATGGCCGATACGATGTCTGAAACATCGATGTTGAAGTTGTATTCAGATAGCCGGGTGCCTCTACCGGACCTGCATGCCTGTCAAAACCTACTTTGCTCACGAGTCCCCGAGGATTCTATCCTCGGTCTATCCTTGGGTCACTTCGAGGCAGGTTCCGTCTTGGGATGTTTCTCCGATTTTCTACGTACGGTTGATATCTTTCTTCGTTCGGCCTTGGCTCTCTTTATGGAAGCCTCTATTCTTTTCCTAAGATTCTGCTAGGATATACCGAGCCTGATCGGGCTTCCAATTGGTCGTCCTCGACCCTGATCTTTGATTGGTACCTGTTGTGCATATCTGCCCAGACTATGGCAGGGTACTCGATCAAATTGTGCTTCAGCTGCTTCAAAGCTATCGAGCTTCGCTCATTCAAGCCCTGAGTGAAAGCTTGTACCGCCCAATCTTTGGAGACCGGTGACAATTCCATTCATTCCAATTGAAAACGGGACCCGAATTCCCTTAACATCTCATTCTCCCTTTGCTTGATTTTGAAAACATCAGATTTTCTCGTAGCGAATTTGATGGCACCAGCATGTGCTCTCACAAAGGAGTCCGCCATCATGGCAAATGAATCTATCTAGTTCGGGGGCAGGTTATGGTGCCACATCATGGACCCTTAGGATAGTGTTTCTCCGAATTTTTTCAATAGAAGAGATCAATCTCTTCGTCTCTTAGGCCGTTCCCTTTTACAACACAAGTGTAGGCAGTGATGTGCTCATTGGGGTCCGAAATTTCGCTGTACTTCGGGAGATCGGGAATTTTAAGTTTCTTCGGGATAGGCATCGGAGCTGCATTTGACGGAAATGGCTTCTGCACGAATTTTTTTTGAATCTACACCCGTTTTGATCAGGGGTGCGCCTGGGATCTGATAGACCCTCGAGTTGTAGGTCTCCACTTTTTTGTCGTTAGCCTCTAGCTTCTTTTCGCCTGATTCAATCCTTTTTGCGAGGTCTTCGAGTATTTTCATGATGGCGGGGTTGGCTGCTGACCCATTATTGCTCGATCTTTTCGGTGCCTGTTCGACTCGAGGAGCCATTTCTGTGGTGCCGTGCTCGGGGTTTTCTGATGGATTTGTACCTGAGCTATAGCCACCTGTTGTGCCTGCAACATTTCAAAATTAACATGAAGGCTAACTTCCCTTTCCCTTTGGGCAGGGGTTCCCTGTGCTTCACGCTGGTCTCCTTCACGAACGCTTCCATTTGTATATGAGCTCACATCGACATGTTGGGCATTGCGCGAGCCTTCATTGATAGGAATTTGCACTTGTTCCCCTTCAGGGTTCTGCGGTGGCACACCGACACCCAAAGAAGCTGCGCCATTCTCTCCGTGATCCTCAGGACTATTGTTTTCATGCGCGTTTACTGAGTTGGACATTTTCTGACCTGAAAGTGAAGATTCTTGGGCAAGAAAAAGTGTGAAGAATAACTTGTGTTTTTAGAAAACCAGCACTAAAACAATCACTATTATTTTTAGCCCCACGGTGGGCACAAAACTGTTTACCGTGAAAATGGTAATTACAATTATATTTGATTATGTGGTTCTAAAAATGTGTGATTCTATTTTAATACCAGTTATTTAGGCAGTAAATGCTGAGTATTAAGCGAGAAAAATGATATAGGAGTGAAAAGAACTAGATTACGCAAATCGAGTATCGAAGAGGCCGGTCTCGAAGGTATCTGGGCAAGCCTCGAGGTCGAGCTTGGGAAGCTTGATTAGGGCTTATAGATAAATATGAAACAGTGTTGGGGGGACTTAAGGATGGTCTTATTTATGATCAATAACAAGTAATGAGTGAAGAACAATAAATGAAACACAAGAAATGGAGACAACAAATCAATGTACAATTGTAGAGAATGTTTAAGTTGGAGAATAGAGAATGTTGTTGTTCTTGTATATTGAATCTGATCCCCCTTACAAAGTGACAAATGTCCCCTTTTATGTTAGAAGGAGAGTCCCAACATAGTACATGTGTAATAATTACAAAGAAATATAATTGGTACAACTATTTAATGTAAAGAAAAATGGTTGGTACAACCATTTAATGCCACGGTACGGGCGTGTACTATCTTGTGTACTTTGTCAGCTTTAACCACGTGCGCCTTGCGGATTTCCCACCTTTTCATGTCGACCCTTAAATCGTACTACCTCGAGGTTGAGGACCCTCGATGCCGAGCTCGGGCCTCCGATCCTTCATTTTCATCGAAGTTGTCATGAAATCGGATTCTCCGATTTTAGCCGTATACATGACATATTATCTTCTTGATTAAACTTGACTATGAAATAGTCTCCCCAAGGTCCACTAGGTTGAAGTTCTCATACTGTTTCCACAATTGATGTATTTCCTTTTGAGATATTGATGAAGTATTCTCTTCCCCATGAGCTTGATTATTAGGGAATACTTCCAAAGTTGGTAAATCCTTTGAAGATCCTCCACTTATAGGGTGACTTTCAAATCCTCACTGATACTTTGGCTTTCTTGTGTGTAGTTATTTTGGTTAGTTAATTCTTGTGTTGGGTAATCGAGTAGCATAGGTTGAGTGTGAGAGTTTACTGCCTCCATTGGGACGTGGGAGATTGTTTCATTGGTGGAGTATTGAAGTAGTATATCTTTGAATGATGAAGTGGAAGGTTGAAGAGTATTGGTTGTAGAACTAAGAAGTTAATTATTCTCTATATTTTCATGCTTAATGTCAGGTGGTTTAGGGTTGGAGGGTTTGATTGGTGGAGTGTGGGAGGTTATCCATGAATTTTAGTAGGAGAAGGTGACAGATGGAAGACAGAAGGTAGACCTTCTCACTCTAAGTTTTCTTTAAGTTAGTTCTCACTTAGTTTCCAAAACTATTTTTCAACATTCTCCACCCTATTCCTCATATCCATCAACCCCACACACCCCATCCATCCCACCCCAAACCACCCCAACCCCTATCCCTACCCCCACCACACCCCATCTTCCCAACCTCGCCTACCAACCACCCTAAATACAAATATTATTAAGAGTAACTTTTTTTCATGTTGTAAATAAAATATTTTTTATTCACCAAAATGAGTATTCTTTTCATGATATAGAAAAATATTTTTTTTTTCATTTCAAAAAATGAGTACCTTTTTTTTTCATGATGTCAATTTTTTTCTTTTATTTTAACAAATGAGTATTTTCTTTTCATGATGTGAAAAAAATATTTTCTATCATTTGAACAAACTAGTATTTTCATTTACTGAAATAGAAAAATTATTTTTTTCAAAAAAATGAGTATTCTCTTTTCATGATGTAGAAAAGTAATTTCTTTTATTCAACAGAACGAGTACTTTCTTTTCATGATGTAAAAAAAAATATTTTCTTACATTTCAACAAACTAACATTTTCTTTTCCTGATGTAGAAAATTTTTTCTATTTCATTTTAACAAAAAATGTACTTTCTTTTCATTATGTAGAAAAAAAATATTTTCTTTCATTTCAACAAAATGAATACTTTCTTTTCATGATTTAGAAAAAATATTTTCTTATATTTCGAAAAAACGAGTACTTACTTTTCGTGATGTAGAAAAAGTATTTTTTTTTATTCAACAAACTATGTATTTTCTTTTCATGATATAGAAAAAGTATTGGCTTTTATTCATGTACTTTTTTTCATGATGTATAAAAAGTATTTTTTTCATTTCAACAAACCGGTTATTTTCTTTTTTATGATGTAAAAACGTAGTTATGTTGTAGAAATGATACTTTCTTTTTCAATAAAAAAAGTATTTTCTTTTTAGTTATCGAACTCAAATTTCAACGTTATTCTTTGAAAAAGTAAAGTAGCATATTAGTTCCTTTGGGTTTGTATGAATTTATATANGCATAAAAAATTATTTCCAAAAATTTTATACTTGTAGGCATATAAATTTTATTGAAATTAAATTCATAAAATAATTTGGATTATATTTTAAATTTAAGATATATTAGTCCAAATAAATACTACGGGCTAATATAATTGAATTAATTATATAAGTCCAACATATATGGATTAAATAAATAAGTCTTAATCCATTGGGCTAGCTAGTTGGGCTACAAATGATGAACCCACTTTATTAGGCCCAATATGCCATCTTCCTAGAGGCCCAGTTGACGTGGCACGCCATATGAAACGGAAGAGCCAATAGGATCATGCCCCGTGTCAAAATGACAAGGCATGCCAAATCACATTAAAAGGCCAATGAAATCACGCCACATGTGCAAGTGACATGTTCTGACCAATCAAATGTAGCCTTGTCACACTTCAATTTGATTGGTCGGAAAGAGTTTGTTCTTATCATAACTCTTTTCTTCCACAACTATAAATAGGGGTCTTCATAACCCAAAAACCACCAGAAGTTATAACAAGAAGCAAGAGAGAGTTCGTGGATCAAACACCGCAAATTTCTCTACAAATTTCAAGCTTCAAGCAACCAAGTTCAAGAACGAAGAAAAAATCAAGTTCAAGCTCAAGAACGAAGAACAATTCAAGTGTTCAATATCAAGAACGAAGTCAAATCAAATACAAGGCAATCAAGATCAAGGCTACTTGTTCGTGATAAAATTCGTGGTAACAATCAAAGTGTTCGCGACGGATAAATCAAATTAAAATTCAAGATCAAGCTCAAAGGCCCTTGAATTTATATTGAATAGAAGAATCAGAGGATTCATAGAGATTGTACACTTATATTATTTGAAATAAAATACTACGATTGTTGCAATATTTTTCGGTCTTGATTTAATTTTCTAGACGCAATTTATTGTCTACAAATTTTTGGCACGCCCAGTGGGACAATCTCTACCTCTCATCTCTTTAGTTACCAAATTTCAAGAACAACGAAATGGCTTCCAAGAAAATCAACTCCAGTTCAACTTCCGTCAACGCTGCCAATTCCAGGTTCTATGTTGATGTGGAAAACATACTCGAAGTTACCTTTGGAAGCTTTGGACCAATTACGAGGAGCAAAGCAAGCTCGTTAGGAAAACAAGCACCCCAAGTGCCTTCCGCATCTACTCCTATTTTCGGATCTTCATCCTCAAAAGGATCAAGACTTCCACAAATTCCCCCGAAGGAGGAAGCGGTGTTGCTGAAAAGATCAAGAAAACTCTTGCTCTACTTGACCTCTCCAGGTCCAAGCACTCTACTGTGAAGGAAGATGATGATTCTTCAAGTGATGGATCCTCCCCACTTACACCATATAGCGTGAGCCAATCAAGGATCAATATGTGTAAAAATCCATGCTATTCTCCATCGTCCATGACAATCATGGAAGCCATGGTGACAAACACTTCATCTGAGGAGGAGCAGTTGACAAACTTGACGGAAGCAATCACTGGCTTGACCAAGTGCATGAAAAATCAAGATGCTAGAATCAACAAGCTAACAGATAGGGTGGGAATCCCGATGGAAGAATAATCCACCCATGCACCTGACAAACTCCTAGAAGTTCAAGAGATTGATCCTCCCCCACGACAAGTTGCATCCACTAAGGAAATTCCAATTTCTTCGGAAGGGATGATTCCAATCAATCAACTAAAGGAGTTTATTGAAGGGACTACAAAAAACAAATATGAAGTCGCTTCCAATCCCTCCTTTACCTACGCAAAGCCATACACTTCAAGGATCGATATGTTGAAGATGCCTGCTGGCTATCAACCTCCGAAATTTCAACAGTTTGATGGCAAAGGCAATCCAAAGCAACATGTGGCGCACTTCGTTGATACATGCAACAATGCTGGGACTTATGGAGATTACCTCGTCAAACAGTTTTTCCGCTCATTAAAAGGAAATGCTTTTGATTGGTACACGGACCTCGAGGCTGGATCAGTTGATAGTTGGTATCAACTAGAGCAAGAATTCCTCAATCGCTTTTATAGAAAGAGACATACTGTTAGTATGATATAACTCACAAGTACCCGTCAATGGAAGAGTGAACCAATTATCGACTTTATCAATCGTTGGAGGAATGCAAGTCTCAACTGTAAAGATAGGCTTAGTGAAACTTCTGGCATAGAGATGTGCATCCAAGGTATGCATTAGGTATTGCACTATATCTTGAAAGTATCAAGCCTAACACATTTGAAGAACTTGCAAATCGTGCCCATAACATGGAATTGAGCATGGCCTCTGCTGGAAATGAAAGGCTGTCCATCTATGAACCTCACAAAGGGACCGACAAGCAAGAAGTCAGAAAATGGAGCAAGTTTGTACCAAGATCTGAAAATAAAGAAGCTATGAATGTCAACACATCACCTGTGAAGTTCACGATGAAGGTGAGCAAGAAGCAGAGTATGAAATCCACTTCGTTTCAAGATAAGCCAAGTGGAAAGTCCACTCTAAAATAAATTAAAGAGAAAGAGTACCCATTTCTGGATTATGATATGCCAGCTATTTTTGAAGAACTCTTCGAGTTAAAGCTCATTGAGCTTCCGGAGATGAAGCGACCAAATAAAGCTGGGAAAATTGATGACCCAAATTACTGCAAATATCATTGAATTGTGAGCCACCCTCCGGAGAAGTGCTTTGTCTTCAAGGAAAAAGTTATGGACTTGGCTCGTGAAAAGAAGATCGTGCTTGAAGATGAGAAACCAAGCACAAACCAAGTCTCTATCACATTTGGGTCATTCAATCCAGACGAATTATGTAGTTTTAAAGAAACTAAAGATGAAGAATTACTAGAGAACTACAAAGTTGAAGACAGTCAACCTGAGGACGATGAAGGTTGGACGTTGTTGATTCGTCGTAGGCGCCACAAAAGGAGCCCACGAAAAGGATCAATGGAACAACCAACAAGGAAAATAATGGTGAAAAGGCCTAGGATATGGAATCCAGTTAAGCATGAAAAGAAAGCGAAAATGGAGGTGCATCACTCTCAAAAGCCACGACATCCGGTGACCTTGGAGGAGTTTNNNNTTCACAAATGACGATCTTCTGCTAGGTGACACTCCTCATAACCGCCCATTGTACCTGGTTTGCTATATGCGTGATGAAAGGGTAAATCATATTTTCGTTGATGGAGGATCCTTAGTGAATATTTTGCCAATTCGCACTGTGAAAGAACTTGGTATTCCCATGAACGAACTCTCAGAAAGTCGTGTGATTATCCAAGGATTCGACCAAGGGGGGCAAAGAGCTATAGGCGCGATCAGGCTGGGAATCACTATTGAAGATATGCAATCAAGTGCATGGCTGCATGTGATCGATGCGAAGACTTCATACAATGTTTTTCTTGAAAGGTCTTGGATACATGAGAATAAAGTAGTTCTATCTACCTACCATCAATGTTTAAAATACTACGAGGGTGAAGTTGAGTAGAAGATAGTTGCTGATGATGAGCCATTCACCGAGGCAGAGTCACACTTCGCCGGTGCAAAATTCTACTTGAAGAACCACATTGTGAAGGAGCTAAATGTTGATGATGTCATGAAAAGCAAGAATGACGAGCCCATAACCAAAAGAGCTGAGGTGACTATTGGAAAATCCAAAGCCGTTACTGAGGAGGTACAACCCAACGTGAATAAATCTCATAGAGGGGATATTGCATCTTATGGAAATAAAGTAAGTCCTAAGCTCCAATATGTCCCTAAAAGGAAGAAAGACGAGGGCGGATCATCTAATCCCCAAACCAACACGCTAAAGGAGTTAACTCTTCTGGTAAAATGAATTGAGATAGTAAAGTTGTCCTCGAAGCCGCTTGCAGGGTTTGTAGCCCAAAATCGTTTGCAGAATGTGGCACTCCCTACAAAGCGAACATATGAAGGTTTTGATCCTAACGCTTACAAGCTATTTGCGAAAACTGGATACAATCCTGATGAGTCGTCAAAGTTAGGGAAGCTCCCACTAGAAGCTGTAACGAGGCAACCACGTGAAGGTTTGGGATACAAGCAACCGTCACTAGTGCGCATCTCAATAAGGAGGGCGAGTAGCAATTATATCACTGTAGAATACGAATCTTCCACTTCTAACGGGCCTTCCGTCTTTGACAAACTTGGAAAATCAACTGTGAGAACTTCCGTATTTGAGAGATTGGGTCCATTAAAGAAGGGGAATAAGTTCTAGAGAAATTATCGAAACACAAGAACACCCGCTTCGCCCAAAATTCAGAAAATCTCTAAAGATTTCCAAAGTTTGGTTCCTTCTAGAATGAGGCGACAAACAAAAATCATGGTTTCTTGTGATGAAGTACTGAAAGTGAAGCCATACACTGTGGTCTACACTAAAGAACATGATGACGACGAAGAAAGTGTGGGTTCTTCGTATCATGTCACTGTACAAGGCGAGAATGGTGTTCCATCTTCAATGGAGGATAATGCAAAATTGGAGGATGTTTCACTATGTTATCACATATCCTTCAATGATGGGGGCCCTCGAGAAGATGGAGATGTAAAAGATGCTCTGCTGAAACTTGAAGAAGGGGTGAAGGCAACGATTGACGCCTTAAAAGAAGTTAACCTTGGCACTGATGAAGAACCAAGACCCACCTCCCTAAGTGCTTTATTAGAAGTTGATGAAGAAAACACTTATATTGAGTTACTCAAGGAGTACAAGGATGTCTTTGCTTGGAGCTACAAAGAGATGCTTGGCTTGGACCCTAAAGTGGCAGTCTATCACCTTGCGGTCAATAATGGCGCTTGTCCTTTTAAGCAAGCTCAACGACGCATTAGGCCGGACTTAGTTACCCTGATTGAAATCGAATTTAACAAACTCATTGAAGCTGGATTTATTCGGGAGGTTTAGTACCCAACATGGGTTTCAAGTATTGTCCCTATAAGGAAGAAGAATGGATAGATTCGAGTATGTGTTAACTTCAGGGATCTCAACAATGCGTGTCCCAAAGATGAACTCCCCCTTCCTGTTCCAGAGCTGATGATCGATGCTGCTACTGGTTATGAGGCAATGTCTTTCATGGACAGTTCATCAGGCTATAACCAAATTCGCATGGCACCAAAAGATGAAGAGCTTACTGCATTCCGTACCCCAAAGGGTATTTATTGCTACAAGGTAATGCCTTTTGGCTTGAAGAACGGTGGTGCTACTTACCAAAGGGCTATGCAAAATATTTTCGACGATCTTCTCCACAAGAATGTCGAATGCTATGTTGACGACTTGGTGGTAAAATCAAGAGAGAAGGGCGACCACTTGAAAGACTTGAGAATGGTATTTGAGTTGCTCCGGAGGTACCATATTAGGATGAATCTATTGAAATGTGCCTTTGGAGTGACTTCTGGAAAGTTCCTTGGTTTCATTGTCCGACATCGAGGGATCAAAATTGATCAAGCCAAAGTGGATGCCATTTTGAAAATGCCTGAGCCTCGGGATATTCATGAATTGAAAAGTATGCAAGGAAAGCTAGCATACCTTAGAAGATTCATCTCGAACCTAGCTGGAATGTGCCAACCATTTAGTCGCCTTATGAAGAAAGACGTTCCTTTCAAGTGGGACCAAGCTTGTAGCAATGCCTTTGAAAGTATCAAAACCTACTTGATGAGGCCTCCAATTCTAGTAGCTCCTATACCTTGAAAGCCATTGATACTATAAATTGCGGCGCAAGAAAGGTTTGTTGGAGCACCGTTGGCCCAAGAAAATAGTGAGGGGAAAGAAAACTCTCTTTACTATTTGAGTAGGATGATGATACCAAATGAGCTGAATTATTCGCCAATTGAGAAGTTGTGTTTGCGCTAGTCTTCTCAATTCAAAAGTTGAAGCACTACTTTCAAGCTCATGTTGTCCGTCTTGTTTCCAAAGCAAATCCCATCAAGTCCGTGATGTCAAAACCTGTTCTTAGTGATCGACTAGACAGATGGTACCTCCAATTTAAACAATTCAAGATTTTGTACATCCCTCAAAAGGCTGTAAAAGGACAAGCATTGACAGACTTCTTGGCAGATCATCCGATACCTGATGAGAGCTAACTGACGAACTACCTGATGAGGACACAATGGTCGTTGAAGTTCAACCTCCATGGAAGATGTACTTTGATGGTGCTGGGCACCGTGGGGGAGCTGGTGCTGGCGTAGTATTTGTCACTTCCCAAGGTGAAGTCTTGCCCTACTCCTTCACCTTGACACAACTCTGTTCCAACAATGTTGCTGAGTATCAAGCATTAATACTTGGGCTTGAAATGGCCGTTGATATGAAGCAATTGCAGTTGCAAGTCTTTGGTGACTCCCAGTTAGTAGTCAATCAGCTTTTAGGTAGTTACAAGGTCAAGAAGCCTGAACTACGCCCATATCATGATTACGCTAAAAAGTTAAAGGGGTGGCTTGGTGATGTGACTATTCAGCATGTGCCAAAGAAAGAAAATAAGAAGGCTGATGCCTTAGCTGCTCTAGCTTCATCATTAACCCTGCCTAATTAAGCGCAAGCAACTGTCTTCCAAAAATGGGTAGTACCGCCACCAAATGAGGCTGAAGGTGAAGAAAATGAACTCAAGCATCTTGTTGCTGTTTCCGAAGTTGAGAAAGAAGAATGGAGACAACCCATTATTGACTACTTATGCTATGGGATACTTCCAGAAAATCCGAGGAGAAGGACTGAAATCCGCCGTCGTGCACCTTGCTTCCTTTACTACAAAGATACTCTATATAGAAGGTCGTTCGAGGAGTACTCTTGCGATTCTTAGGGGAAGAAGAAGCACTCCAAGCTTTGCAAGAGGCACATTCTGGGGTATGTGGGTCACACCAGTCAGGACTAAAGCTCCACTTCCATATAAAAAGGATGGTATATTATTGGCTGACGATGGTAAAAGATTGCTTGGACTATGCTCGAAGATGCAAGCCTTGTCAATCCCATGCAAATTTTATTCACCAACCTCCTGAAGTGTTTCACCCGACTGTAGAATCCTAGCCGTTTGATGCTTGGGGGTATTGGATGTCGTTGGACCACTGCCAAAGTCCTCCGGTGGGCACCGATACATCTTGGCTGCAACTGACTACTTCTAAAAATGGGCTGAAGCTGTTGCGCTTAAGGAGGTAAAGAAGGAAAATGTTGCAAGTTTCATCCAAGTAAACATAATCTATCACTTTGGCATTCCTCGTTACATAATAACGGATAACAGAAAGCCATTGGATAATAGGTCGATGAACAAGGTTTGTGATCTCTTTGGGTTCAAGCAACATAACTCTTCAATGTACAACGCTACCGCCAATGGTTTAGCTGAAGCATTCAACAAAACTCTATGCAACTTGCTAAAGAAAGTTGTCTCCAAATCCAAACGAGATTGGAATGACCGTATGGAAGAAGCTCTATGGGCATATAGGACGACTCACCGCACGCCAACGCAAGCAACTCCTTATTCACTCATTTATGGAGTCGAAGCCGTCTTGCCACTTGAGCGTCAAATACCTTCATTATGACTGGCTATTCAAGAAGGGATCACTGATGAAAAAAATGTTCGACTTCGATTAGCAGAGTTGGAGGCTCTTGACGAGAAGAGGTTGGAAGATCAACAGAGTCTTGAATGTTATCAAGCTCGATTGTCTGACGCCTTCAATAAAAGAGTTCGCCCAAGATCCTTTCAAGTAGGAGATCAAGTCCTTGCCATAAGAAGACCCATTATTACTTCCCATAAACCTGTAGGGAAGTTCACTTCTAAATGGGATGAGCCATATGTCGTGCAAGAAACTTACTCAAGTGGGGCTTACAAGCTAGTTAATGCATATGGCATGAGAATTGGCCCTATAAATGGAAAGTTTTTGAAGAAGTATTATCCTTGAAGTTCCTACGCTCCTTGAGCATGAGCCTAAACTACATGTTCCTATACTCCTAGCCCGCATGAGTCTAAACTGTGTACGACCCACAAAAAAAAAGGCCCGCTAGGTTGAAAACCTCGAAAGAAGCGGCCTAGGCAAACGTTAGGACATAAGCAAAATAAAAAAATAAAAAGGTCCGCTAGGTTGAAAACCTCAAAAGAGGCGGCCTAGAAAAACGTTAGGACATAAAAAACAAAGAAAAGAAAATCACCCATTCCGAACTACGGTATGACTTGATCCTCTTCACCGAGGTATGTAGGCAGCTTAGAGTTTCATTCTGAGCTCAGTCGCATAAGTTCAAAATATACATAATCCCCGAATCTTTGTCCGAATAAAGTACGATGGACTGTAACTCATTCAACCAGCACTTGAAAATCGAGCTGAGATACCATTCTTCTGTTAAACTTTGGATCTCATTTGGTTTAAAAGGGGGCAGCCATTATGGTAAATGTCACGACCCAACCTATGGGCCGCGACGGGCACCCGGTACCTTACTCAACCGAGTACCAACATAACATATCTTTCTTATCATACTATCACGGGTAAATGTGCCAAAATGGTCATCATGACATAATCGAAATAAAACATAAGGGAATGCTAGACATAGGACGACCTAACATGACTTAGAAACTTATACATGTGACATACGCGCCGGTAAGACTGACATGACCATTTGTAAACTCAAAAAATAGGCCGACAAGGCCATAAAAGTATCCATATACCTGACACTTGTCTACAAGCCTCTAAGAGTGCATAAACATAAAAAACGTCATGACAGGTGCAGCAACACCTTCCGCTGAGCCGATAGACTACTAGGAGGACTGTCAACCTGACTATCGGGACCTGTGGGCATGAAACGCAGAGTCCCCAATAAAAAAGGGACGTCAGTACGAATAAAGTACTAAGTATGTAAGGCAGAAAAGTATAACTAAGAACAGTAATGTAAAGAGAGATGTAGGAGATACAACCTGTAGCATCTGAGTGCTTTTGAGAGATAGTGACATGAAATGTGTGATACATATATATATATATATATATATATATATATATAATATTTTAAAAATATCCTCCTCTGTGGGCATCATCATCATCATATCATACCCGGCCTCGTAGAGGACTCGGTAAAAGCATACCCGACCATCATAAGGCTCGGTAGAATCGTACCCGACCATGTGAAGCTCAGTAAACCAATTGATCAGTGGTTGCACAATAGGTGCCGTACCTGACCGACTATAGCACGGCTCGGTAGAGTAAAATAGATACTATATATAATGCATGCTGGACTCATGGAATCAAGCTCTAAACCTTTCGTAGTGACGTAAGGTAGTAGCACCTTCGATTAACATTATGGACATCATACCATCAATATGAGCTTCACTAGGACTCAAGGATCATACATACTTTCTTAGAATAACTTTGTAAGGATAGAAAAACATGGGCAACCTTAGTTTCTAGGAGTAGATTCATTATTAGATAGCGTATCGTTTACATTCGTTTCACTTTAGATCATGCCAAAAGAATGAAGGAAGAGCTTGAACATACCTTATCACAATATTTCCACTCACAAAGTTGAACTTGCCTCTTCTCCCCTTAATATACAACAATGATAATAATACTATCATTAAGTTATGAAAGGTACAACTATCGCAAAACGAACGACAAGCTTATTTTGTATAAAAATGGGCAGCGTCTCCCCTATTATTCTTACTTCCTCCAAATTCAAGATAACACCAAAAATACAAGAACACAATAACAACAATACATATACATTATTTTCCATCCTTATATACACTACAAAATTTTACAAAACAGCCTAACACACCGCAATCTCTTCATACACAAAACGACCACCGTAGTAGTGTCAAACGACCTTAACAAAAATAACGACGAACAACCAGCTCACCATTCCATAATTATGTATTGTTTTCCCACACCTTTTATCCTCCAAAACTCCATAAAACATCAGCATAAGAGGCCAACACGAAACAGCCCACAAACAGTCCACTTTTGTCAAATAACTCGAACTCACGGCTTCCGATCATCGTCCCGTGAGTTCTAACTATTAAAAAATATATTTATCAACCTTCCTTGATATTTAAAAACTTAAATACAGATATTATACGTTTCTTAACTTTGAAGTACCTTCCAAAACTCTAACTACAAAGAAAAAAGAGAGGCGGTATAATGACACTTACGTCGTAGGGATCATTTTGATGTTATCGCTTCTCGATTTCATGCCCGGGATGATAAACTTATTTGAAACCCTAGAAGATAGCTTAAGGATATGTTAATGGGTGTTCTCTGATAGTGTTATACTGAAAAATAAAGAATAAGCTGACCTAAGACTTATATATATCAACTTTGGAAAAGTCAAAGAGGTGCTAGCTTGGCACCCTAGCATTGGCCCATCTTCCGACGCTTATATCTTTTTATCCGAATGTCGTACGAACAAACAATTAAGAGCGTTGGAAACTAAATTCTAATACCTAATTTGGTATATAATATGTCCCAATAAAATCTCATATAACACACGAAATTTATTTCTCAAAAAGCTTTGGTGAAACACCTACTTGTCACTTATGATGTCTGCGTAGTCTCGCAAAATTGCAAATATCTCTCTACTCCTATGTTGTATAGATGAACGGTTTAATGAATTTGAAACTAGACTCATACATATTCAATTTGGTGGATAGATCATCCAATAATTCCAAGAATATTGGGTGAAAATCTCAGTTACATTTTACCTAATTTTCAGCACATTATGAATGTAATTTGTGAAGACCTTTATAAACTTTTGTTCCACAACTTGCTTGACTTCAAAACGTAGCACACGAACATCATACGACAAAATAACTCATAGCATAACCTCCTTATCATGTAATGAACCATAGTCTCACCCTAAAGTACATGTTATAACATTCCAAACTCGTCTACTTTCGACGAAACTTATTTTCTTCAATTGGTTTAGCTTCTAAGCTTTCCAACCCTCTTGGTACTCATTATTCATGATTTTTTAAATATTTGTAACCTCCAAGGTAACATGATTAACTTGCTTTTATGTGCTTCCAAATATAATCTTATTTCTAAGCTTACATCAATTGACTTACGACGTACTCTCACATATGAAAACATGGGGTATAGCAGTAAATTGGTGTCTTCAATAAAATGATTAATCTCTTTTAGGAAATCATCAAGCATTTTCATTGATGTCCGGGGATTCGCTATGTCTTCATGTTCGCCAAACCTTCAAGTTTTCAGTGTACCTTCACGACGTTTCAAATTCAGTGAGACTTGAACCCCAGATATTTGGCGAGAATAAAGCTCTTGAATTTAAATTTCTTACAACTAAAAAGGTCTTACAATCTCTAGGCTTCGACACCAAGATACAAAAATTTTGGTGAAGTCGCGCTAATTTTGAACTATCGGCATATCAGAAACCGAAGCCGACTTCGAACTATTATCTGAAACTATACTTAAGGAATTAAATATTGCATTATGTATATTTTTTAGATTTGGAATTTAAGTTTCCAATAGATCATACGGCTCATGATTTCGACATTCCCACATCAAGATACAAAGGTTTTGGTGAAGTTGTGCAAATCTGAAATTGTTACCGCGTCAGAATTTAATATTGATTTCGAACTATTATATAAACTATCCTTAAGGCATTAAGTTTTGAATTTTGGGTATGTTATAGACTTGTAAGTTAAGTTTCCAAAAAATCAAACGGTTCGTGATTCTGACTTTCCTACACCAAGATATCATTTTTTATGTGAGATTGCACAAATCTGAAATTTTCAACGTGGTGAAATCTAAAGTTGGTTTCAATATATTATCTGGGTCGATTCTGTAGGTGTTCGATTATAAGTTTTGGATATGTTTAAGATATTGGAGTCTAATTTTTGAGACATCAAACGGTTCATTATTTGGACTCTCCTACGATGAGATACGAATCATTCGTTACGAGTGCGTGAAGCTGAAATTATGCAACCAAGATAAATGCCGGTTAATGTAAAGCGAAAGAGAAGCAATCTTATTTAAGATGAAATAAATATCCACTAGGTCAATCTAGCATAAGGATAAAAGGGGAGATAATGCTAATAGCCTAATCTAAACAAATCTTGTAGTTGATCAATTTTTGATAGCTAGTCTCCAGGTTCTTCTTCTTCTTCTCCTCCAAATTGGCCGAATCTTCATCAGTCAGCAAATTTACATTGTCAAAAGCAGAAACCTCAGTCTCGGCAGATGAAACTTTTGCCTGAGTCTCTTCAACCTCCTTTTGAGTCACTTCTATAACACCTTCGAGGTTCTCCCTCTCTTGTTGTAATGTCTGCAACTTCTTCACAACTCTCTTCAGTTTCTTTTCACTAGAGGAAACTTTCTTGACTTCCTTACTTGCTTCAAGTTTGAACGATTCAAGACGCTCCTTATCTTTGGAAATCAACTCTAGCTTCTTATCTTGACTCGCTTATTAGCCAAATTGGATCGCTCTTGGTCATATGAGGCAGCAAGCTCGAAAAGAGAATCCAGTAAACACTCTAATGGAGAAAGATTTAAAATATTCACCTTCTTCATATCCTCAAACATAATTTGCTCCCTATAAGATGAGAGCAGTTCTGCACGAGTTTTGGAGAGTCTATTGCAAATATCCTCCCAAAGTCCCAAGACGAATTCCTTTTTGCGATTAAAGACAATGCTCTTTCCTTCAAAAATAGATACTGTTGTATTTTTCATCGGTGAGATGCGAGTTATCTCATTTAGAGTTTGTTGGTTTAGGGATCTGTCATGAGGAAGAGATGATGACTTTGAAGGTGGCTTCACTTTAGATGCAGGCCCTCCAATAGATTCATCACTCACTTGCGCTTGTCATGTGGGGATACCATCGGATGCCCAATGGCGTTTAACTGCATAAGGAAAAGGCAAAGAAAGTAAGTAATTTATAGTAAAGTTATTCAAAAAAGAATATAGAAAAAAGCGAGGTGATTGTATTTTACCTTTTTGTTACAAGCTGTATGCGTTCTTGAGGGACTATCAACACTTGGAACCTCTACGATCTCTACTGGGTTACGCCGTTTCCTTTTCCAATTTTTATCTTCATTGGTACTCTGGCTTGTATCTAGAGGAACTTGCGTGCTAAATGGAAGAAATGGAGGGTGCTTTTCTTCATTTGTCAGAAAGAGTTTGTTCTTATCATAACTCTTACCTTCCACAACTATAAATACGGGTCTTCATAACCCAGAAAAACCACCAGAAGTTATAACAAGAAGCAAGAGAGAGCTCGTGGATCAAACGCCGCAAATTTCTCTACAAGTTTCAAGCTTTCAAGCAACCAAGTTCAAGTTCAAGTTCAAAAACGAAAAAAAAATCAAATTCATGCTCAAGAACGAAGAACAATTCAAGTATTCAAGATCAAGAACAAAGTCAAATCAAATACAAGGCGTTCAAGATCAAGGCTACTTGTTCGTGATAAAATTCGTGGCAACAATCAAAGTGTTCGCGATGGATAAATCAAATTAAAATTCAAGATCAAGCTCGAATTTATATCGAAAAGAAGAATCAGAGGATTCATAGAGATTGTACACTCATATTATTTGAAATAAAATACTACGATTGTTGCAGTATTTTTCGGTCTTGATTTAATTTTCTCGACGCAATTTATTGTCTACAATACTCTCTAACCAAACACTAGAAAATATTTTCCAGAAATAAATTTTCACTCACTAACCAAACAAGAGAAAATAAGTCAGGGAAATACTCATTTTCGAAGAAAATATTTTCCATAGAAACATTTTCCTTCGTACCAAACACACCCCATCTGATGTATATTTTTACTATAACTTTTAACCGTTAAGTTCGTATTATTTGAAGTAATCATCAAGTACGTGTAAGCATATATAATACATATACCAACAAGGGTTGTGGTGGAGTGGTAAGTACTCCTTCATCCTTAACCAAAGGTCTTGGGTTCGAGTCCCTGGGTATGGAGTCGTCTTTGTTAGAGAGCGCTTTACCCCCGAATGTGAGACTTCTCGGCGTGAATCCGAATTTATTAGGGTCCCAATGTGAGTACCGGACAGCGGATAGAAAATCAAAAAAAAAAAAAAAACAAACATATACACTAGCTTGCTGAAGTTTGCAAATACATGTGTTTGATAAATTTGGCCACCAAGAGTGAAAGGACTTTGCGCAATATTGTAGTTAAGATTCAAACTTAGGATCTTAGTTCCACTCTATGCCTTGGCTAAATTTGGTATTGTCTCTTTTGATTGATGAAAGTGGATTAGATCTAATTAACTTTTTTATATTAACTTTTATTTGCAAAATTTGAATGTCAATTAGAATTTTACTCTATCTTTATTTGAAAATTTTTAGGTTTAGATTTTTAGAGAACTTGCATATGGAATAACTATTTTGCATATAGCTTATGGTACTAAAAGATTGTAATGTCTAATTGATATACATACATTTGTACCTGGATTGAATTTTCTCTAAGGATACCTCTCTTTTGGACAGTTGATTCAGAATAGTATCTCAATTTTTATTAGAGTTAAGATTATAAAATCGATGAAATATTTGTTGTCAATACATCTGGATTTAGTAAATGAACAAACATGCACTTCAGTTTTTCCAAACTTTGATCGGATTTAGTTCTTTTATGTTGTTATTGCATTGTGTCTTCGTCAATAAACCTCAATGTTTGAATAATAGTAAAAAGAAAAGATGGAACTTAACTAATAATAATAATAACGACAAAAATGAAATTACATATAGTTTAGGTGTTGAAAATGAATAAAAATAGAAAACACAAAAGACTTTTTCAAACTAAAGATGCACAACGGTTCAGAAGCGATGACATGTAAAGAATGGGCTTGAGTATGCTGTTGTGTGTGGGTTAATGGCTTGAGGCGGCAAAGAATTGGGCCTAGAGCCTAGGGTAAGAAGTGGGGAAAAAAAATAAAAAATAGTTAAATTTACAACTGATTATTAAAAAATCATCACAATTTCAAAAGTAATCAAAATTTAGCCACTTTTATGTAAAGATAAAATCTGAACAAAAAACCCTTAAAATCCGAAAATATTCGAAAATATTCTAGCATAAAATACCGGAGTTTGAATTTTTTACATATGAGATTCCAGCATAATATGCCGGAATTTCATAATATGATGGAGTTCCAATATAATATGCTGGAACTTTAAACGAAGTAGGTCCATAATCAGTATATTATGCTGGAACTTTTCGTGTGCCGGAGTTCCAATATAATATGCTGGAAGTTTATTGCAGGAGCTCCATAATTAATCATAATATGCTGGAACTTTCCGTGTTTCAGCAAAACAATAGCTATTTTTCAATAGTATTTAGAAGATGGAAATTCTTAATTTCAATAGACTTGAATTGGGGTGCAATTCGTGTTTTTGGGGTTGTATGATGTTGTTTGAGTGCTCGACTAAGTACGTATGAAGTTTTAAGACTTGTTGGTATGTCTGGTTGAGGTCCCAGGGGTCCCGGGTTTAATTCGGATGGTTTTCAGACCAAAGTCGGAAGTTGAAGACTGCTGAAGTTGGGTTCTGCTGGTGTAATCGCACCCGTGGAGCTTTGATCGTAGGTACGAGCTCGCAGGTGCGGGGAGGGCAGTGTAGATGCGGAGTTTTGGAGAGGTGTGAGCAGTGGCCGCAGGTGCGAAGGTGTTGCCGCACCTGCGTGACCATAGATGTGGCCAGGGAACCACATAAGCGAAGATGGGCAGCGGACTGGGTTCCACAGAAGCGGACTCAATGCTCGCAGAAGCGAGTCCGCAGGAGTGAGGTTAGGGATCACATGAGCAGAAGGAACCGCAGATGCGGTTGAGAGGTCGCTTCTGCGATGCCGAAAAGAGGCTAAGTTATCGCTCATGTGGAATACTTGGGAAGAACATATAAAAGCAAGGGTTCATGATTTATCATAATTTTGGACATTTTAAGCTTGGGTTTTGGCGATTTTTGGAGAGGATTTTAGAGGGGATTCTTGAGGTAAGTTCCTTGCGCTCATTTTTTTCAATAATCTTGTTTCCCCGTTGATTTTCCCACCTAGATTGTGTGGTTTTGAGGTGAAATTTGGGGATTTGAGGCTAGGGATTTGGAGAGTTGGGGGTTTTGGATGACGATTTGGATAAAAATTGTATGGTTGAACTCGTGGTTGAATGAGCTTTCGAGTTTTGTGACTTTTGTCGGATTCGAGACATGGGCCCGGGAGTCGGCTTTTAGCCGATTTTGGATTTTGATTAATAACTTCGTATTTTTCTTGTGGAATTAATTCCTTTAGCCCGTATTGATTGTATCGTACTATTTGTGGTTAGGTTCGGGGCATTTGGAGGCCGATTTGCGAGGCAAAGGTATGGTTGAATAGGGAATTGCTCAGATTGAGGTAAGTAACACTTCTAAACTTGGATCTAAGGGTGCGAAACCCCGACTTATGTGTTATATAACTGGTGTTGAGTTGACGCACATGCCAAGTGACGGGTGTGCAGGCGTGCACTATGAGAATTGTGACCTGGTCGTTCCATGGCACTGTATAGTGGATCTATCTTGTTGAAATCTGTGTCTTCATCATGTGATAAAGTAATTAAGCTATCAGTCATGCTAGAGATCATGTTTAGGCTATATGCTGATACTTTTGGGACCCGTAGTGGTCGTTTCTTGCTGTTGACTTATTGGTTTCATTTAACTTTCATACCCAGTCATATCCATTCATTACATATCATATATCAGCCTCTGTTGTTATTCATTAATACATCATATCATTACTTTCGGGCTAGTTTCATGACATTGTGAGCCCGTGAGCAAGAGGCTGGAGAGATTGATGACTGAGTGAGGCCGAGGGCCTGATTATGAGTGACATTTATGGGATCGGGCTGCACGTCGCAATGATTTTACTTATTTATGATAGCGCTTGGGCTGAAGGAGCCCCCCCGGAGTCTGCATACACCCCTAGTGAGCGCGGTTGATTTATATTGTGGGATGGATCTTCCCTGGACATGGATCTTCTCCGAAGCATTTATACTTGGGGATGGATCTTCCCCACGGGCTGGATTGGCCCTACCCAGTACTAAGAGACTGATGGTCAGTTGATGTATATATTTCGGGATGGATCTTCCCTGGGCCGGATTGGCCATATACAATACTGAGTGATTGAGCGTTTCGAAAGTGTGAGCACACGAGGCTATTAGCATGTGCATCACATAAAATATATGCATCAACATATAGAAGTAGAGAAGATATGTTCTTCATATTATTTAGAATTGATTCATCTTACTGATATTGAGTTTAACTGTTGAACTTGGAAGCATGTTTACATTCTTGCACTGTTGTTTCTATATTGAACCGTATCGGTTGAATTTATCACTACTTTCAGTCCAAAGTTTGGATTTTTTACTTATTGAGTTGATTATACTCATGCTACACCCTGCACCTCGTGTGCATATCCAGGTGCTTCCGATCACGGCGACTGCTGAGTGGTAGAGTCAGGATCTTTGGAGATTATCGAGGTAGCTGCATGGCGTTAGCAGACCTTGACTCTCCTTCCTTATCTTTATTTATTTTTCAGACTTTTATTCTCTACACGTGTATTAGCCTATATCCATGCATAGATTCTCATGTAAGCAGTGACACCCCAGTTTTGGAAGCGATTTGTATTGAGTTGCGAATTTTATTCTGTTTTAAATGGTTTTCCCTAAATATTATCTGTTTTCCGTATTTTCAAAGCTTTGATGTATTGAAATGGTTGAGTAGTTGGATTTCCTAGTTACACGATAGGCGCCATCACGACGCCTAGTTTTTTTGTGGTCGTGACAAGTTGGTATTAGAGCCTAGGTTACATAGGTCTCACGAGTCATGAGCAGGTTTAGTAGAGTCTTGCGGATTGGCACGCAGAGTCTTCACATTATTGTATTATTGTCGTGTAGATTTGTTGATTGCGGTAACTAAACTTATGTATTATATTCTCTCACAGATGGTGAGGACACGTGCTACCAGACAGGAGGGACGGTCACCAGTACCACCAGCTAGGGCCGCGGTAGGGGCAGAGGTGTAGCTCGTACAACAACTAGGGCAGCACCTATAGACCCACCAGTCGTTCCAATTCAGGAGAAGGTACCATATATGGTTGAGCCAGTAGGGCTAGCTCAGGCACTAGCTGTGCCCATTGTGATTCCAGGCCTTCAGGAGGCCTTGACTCAGATTCTGACCGTGTGCACCAGTCTTGCTCATGCGGTCTCTGTTCCGGCCGCGGCAACCACTTCCAGGCAAGGGGAGGTGCTCAGACTCCCGCTACTCGTACACCAGAGCAGGTGATGTAGGGACTTCAGACACCGGGGGCACTACCAGCCCAGCTGGTTGCCGCTACTCAGGCCCATGTGGTTCCTGCTATAACTGATGATGAGCAGAAGAGACTAGAGAGGTTTGGGAGGCTCCAGCCTCCAGCTTTCAGTGGGGTAGAGTCGGAGGCTGCCCAGGATTTATTGGACAAATGTCAGCGAATTCTTCGTACAACAAGTATTCTGGAGATCAGTGGAGTCTCGTTCACTACTTTTTAGTTTTCTAGGGCTACCTTCAGATGGTGGGAGGCTTATGATAGGCAGAAGCCGGTTGATGCAACACCACTTACTTGGGAGGAGTTCTCTGTTCTCTTCTTGGAGAAGTTTGTGCCGCAGTCTCGTAGAGAGGAGCTGCACAAACAGTTTTAGCAGTTACGTTAGGATGGCATGTCTGTGACGCAGTACGAGATAAGGTTTTCTGAGTTGGCTCGTCACATATTTTGGTTGGTCCCCACTGATAGGGAGAGGATTAGGAGGTTCATCGATGGTCTCACATATTAGCTGCAATTGCTTATGACTCGAGAGAGGGTATCTGGAGCTACTTTTGATGAGGTGGTCGATATTGATCGACAGATAGAGATGGTCTGTAGTCAGGAGCGGGGTGAGAGGGAGGCCAAAAGGCCTCATGGGTCGAGTGGTTTCAACGGTGTTCCTTCTAGGGGTCAGTTCCATCATGGACGAAGTCGTCCTTATAGTCATGCTTAGACGACTCGTCCAGTTTACCGTGGTGCATCATCTGACCATGGTTCATACAATAATCATTAGGGTCAGTCATCTCTCAGTGCCCTTCCAGCTTAGAGTTCGTCCCATGCTCCTTGAGTTCAGGGCTCATCGGCACCAGGTTCTTCTAGCAGGTATTCTGGTTCTTGGGGTCCGCCTCAGTACTCACCGCCATTTGCGGGGAGGGGTTGTTTTGAGTGTGGAGATATGAGTCAACTAAAGAGGCATTGTCCCTGCCTTTCGGGAGGTTCAACTCAGCAGAGGAGTCAGACTACGACTTCAGTACTAGTTACTTCACCACCCGCCCGACTAACTCAGGGTGAGGCTCAGGCAGCTAGGGGTCGCCATAGAGGGGGAGGCCGGTCAGGTGGAGGTCAGAACCGATTCTATGCTATTCCTGCCAGGTCAGATACTGTTGCTTCAGATGCAGTGATCACATGTATTGTCTCAGTATGTCGCAGGGATGCCTCTATATTATTTGACCCTGGTTTCACTTATTCGTATGTATCATCGTATTTTTCTCATTATCTGGACATGCCCCGTGAGTCTTTAGTTTTATCTGTTCATGTCTCTATGCCCGTGGGCGATACTATTGTTGTAGAGCGTGTATATAGGTCACATGTAGTGACTATTGGGGGATTGGAGACTAGAGTTGATCTCTTATTGCTTAGTATGGTAGATTTTGACGTGATCTTAGGTATGGATTGGTTGTCTCCATATCATGCTGTTCTAAATTGTCACTTTAAGACCATGACGTTGGCGATGCCGGGGTTGCCAACGATTGAGTGGAGAGGTTCTCTAGACTATGTTCCTAATAGAGTGATTTCATATTCGAAGGCCCAACGGATGGTTGGGAGGGATTGTTTATCTTATTTGGGTTTGGTGGGGGATGTTGGTGCTGATACCCCTACTATTGATTCTGTTATGGCGGTACGAGATTTTTCTGATGTGTTTCCTGCAGACTTGCTAGGAATGCCGCCCGATATGGATATTGACTTTGGTATTGACTTGGTGCGGGGCACTCATCCCATTTCTATTCCACCACATCACATGGCACCATCTGAGTTGAAGGAATTGAAAGAGCAGCTTCAGGAACTCCTTGATAAGGGGTTTATTAGGCCTAGTGTGTCACCTTGGGGTGCACCGATGCTGTTTGTGAAGAAGAAAGATGGTACTATGAGGATGTGCATTAATTATAGGCAGGTGACCAAAGTCACAATCAAGAACAAGTATCCTTTGCCGCGCATTGATGATTTGTTTGACCAACTCTAGGGAGCAAAGGTGTTCTCGAAGATTGACTTGAGGTATGGGTATCACCAGTTAAAGATTCAGGACTCGGATATTCTAACGACGACATTCAGGATCCGTTATGGTCATTATGAGTTCCTCGTGATGTCTTTTGGGCTGAACAACACCCCATCAACGTTCATGCATCTAATGAACAATGTGTTCCAGCCTTATCTCGAATCGTTTGTCATAGTGTTCACTGGTGATATTCCGGTGTACTCTCGTAGCCAGGAGGAGCATGCCCAACATTTAAGGATTGTGTTGCAGCGGTTGAGGGGGAGAAACTTTATTCCAACTTCTCCAAGTGTGAGTTTTGGCTTAGTTGACTGGCATTCTTGGGGCACGTGGTGTCTAGCGAGGGGATTCAGGTGGATCTGAAGAAGATATAGGTGGTTCAGAGTTGGCCCAAACCGTCCTCAGCTACGGAGATTCAGCGCTTTCTCGGCTTGGCCGGTTATTATCGTCGCTTCATGGAGGGTTTCTATTTCTTCACTATTGACCAAATTGATCCAGAAGGGTGGTATTTTCAGGTGGTCGGACGAGTGTGAGGAGAGCTTTCAGAAGCTCAAGACTGTATTGGCCACAACTCCAATTCTAGTTTTGCCTTCAGCTTCAGGCTCTTATACAGTGTATTGTGATGCTTCTCGGAGATGTGTCCTGATGCAGGGAGGTAGAGTGATTGCTTATTCTTCGTGTCAGTTGAAGCCCCATGATAAGAACTACTATGTCCATGATTAGAGTTAGCTGCCATCGTTCATGCATTGAAGGTTTGGAGGCATTATCTCTACGGTGTATCTTGTGAGGTGTTTATAGATCATTGAAGTCTCCAACACTTGTTCAAATAGAAGGATCTATATTTGAGGCAGCGGAGATGGTTGGAGCTGCTAAAGGACTATGATATCACTATTTTGTATCATCCCGGGAATGACAATGTGGTGGCTGATGCCTTCAATAGAAATGCAATGAATATGGGTAACCTTGCATTCATTCCTATTGGGGAGAGACCTCTTACAGTTGATGTTCAGGCCTTGTCCAACTAATTTGTGATATTAGATGTTTCAGAGCCCAGTCGGGTTCTAGCTTGTGAGGTTTCTCGGTCTTCCTTATATGATCGCATCAGAGAGTGCTAGTATGATGATCCTCATTTGCTTGTCCTTAAGGACATGGTTCGGCACGGTGATGCCAGAGATGTTACTATTGGGGATGATGGGGTATTGAGGATGCAGGGTCAGATTTGTGTTCCAAATGTAGACGGGCTACGTGAGTTGATTCTTGAGGAGGCCCACAGTTCGCGGTATTGCATTCATCCAGGTGCCGCGAATATGTACCAGGACTTGAGGCAAAATTATTGGTGGAGGAGAATGAAGAAGGATATGGTGGGGTTTGTAGCTCGGTGCCTTAACTGTCAGCTGACAGTGTAAGGAACAGATTAAGAGACTCCAAGAAAGCAAACTAAATCATAGATACGAAAGTTTCCCTATAAAAAATGCTGGCTTTAACAACCCATAAGGGGCGACTTTCCAAGATACACTAACATTTAATTTGCTTATAGTCGCAAAAGTTTTCCTACAAAGAGTTTGGCTTCAACAACCCATAAGGGATGACTTTCCGAGCTACACAACTCAGAAAACTTTTGTACTATAACCAACGTTAGCTGTTATAACTTAGAAAACTTTCGTACTATAATAAGCTAACTTTCTTAGAGTATTCTTACTCTATTTTAATACATGGACCGACCTTTCCATCCATTCGAAAGAAAGAACAAGATGGAAATTTAGAAGTAACTCATATGTAATATATCACAAAGGTTTACAAAGATTACAAGATGATCTTACAACTACTACATGGCCTGCTTTATATAGGACTAGGAAGTTATTACAAGACAAACTTATATTATAAAATAAACCTATCTTACATGGAAAATCTATCTACAAGTGGGTCCCATTTTACATGTGAAGGACCTTAGGCAAATCAACTAAAAAAGCTCCTGAAAGCATGTGAAATAGGTGAAATATACATGGTATAGCATGTAAAAGTATGTGGGAGCATGTGAAAATAGGGTGCTGCATGTGACGAAGCATGTGGAGGCATGTGAAAGTGGGACTCGGGTGGCTTGGAAGGATGTGGAATTTTGTCTTGGTATAGGTAGATGATTATTTAGGGTTTTTTGGTAGGTAATGTGGGATTATGGTGGGATTAGCAAGGATTTAGATAATTATTTTCCATTGATTCTCTCGGTTTGTCTTCTAGGCATCTTTTCAAAGATCTTGTGTAGTAACGCCTGGAACTTGATGGTTCTTATTTGCTGTGTTCCTTCTCTTTTAGATTGAGGGATGTGATCAACAATTGATGTGGGGCTATAATTCCATAGTTTCGTACATTATTTGCCTTGCATTTTACATGCTTTAATGATAAATTACACTTTATTTGCGCATAATGGAGTCTATTTTTTGTGTAGGCGAATTGGAGATGAAAGTAGAACAAAAGGGATATTTAAATGTTGAAAGTGTGCTCGAGAACAGTGAAAAGGAGATACCTAGCAAAACCAGGCTTGAAGCTGGCGTTAGGCTGGCAAGGCCAGGCAAAAGCTAGGTTGAAGCAGGCGTTAGGCTGGCGAGGCCAGGCCTAGGGTGAGGTCCAGCCCGAGTTTTGAAGCTTTATTTCGTCTCCTGGTTTGACTGGGACTTGACCTACACGTTTAGGTCTTTTCCTACACATATAAATAGACCCAAAAACGCCACTTTGAGGGGAGTTTGGCGACCGAATGCAAGAACATTACGCTTGGGGGAGGCTTTCAACTAGTTCTTCTTATTTTCTTTTCCTTTAATCTCATAGTTTATTAGTTCTAGAGTTTTGGGTGCTACATGAACGTTGTAGTTAGAAGCTTGAACTGTTCTTATTAATTTATCATATTGGTTTATTTATTCAATATTGCGCTTAATTATTTGATTTCTTGATCACCAATTGAATACTATCTACGAATCTTGGATTGAACTCGGGGGAGGGAATTCAGATCGCNGGGGGGGGGGGGATTTGCGATTAGGATAGGAATATACCTAATCGCCTTACTTGGTTACTATAAATGAATTGTTAATGCGTTATTGTTAGTTCTAATTCCATAGGAATATAGGTGTTAGGTTAGCTTGAATAGACGAGTAGTACTTAGGGAGAAGACTACGAGTAATATTAACCCTGTCAACTAATAAACCAGATAAATTAATTAGACGATTTAAGTGAAAAACTCAACGGGATTGTTAGCTAACCCATAGCTCTAGAATATCGTCTCTCATTGAATTCTTCTCTAATATTTGCCAAATTATTTCTTTTAATCTCTTAGTTTGTTACTTTAGATTATTTGTAGTTAATTAATCACACTTTAGAAAATCGCTTGAATAGATTAATTATCTTAGTTTAATTTAGTTGATAGTTAATCAAAAGTCCTTATGGGTACGATATCTGGACTTACAATCCTATATTACTTGTCGACCATGTATACTTGCGTGTGCGTTTGGGAGCAACAAATTTTTGGCGATGTTGCCGGGGACTTAGAAATTAACTATTCTACGAGATTACATTTTTTACTTTTTGTCTATTCAAGTTTTTAAATTTTTATCTTAGTTTAATATTTACTATCTTTGTGGATATGGCATCTTGGAACCAGAATTGGTCGAATATTGATTATTCTTATTATGGCGATCCATGTCCATATTGTGGAGGACCACACTTATGGCAAAATTGTACATCTCAATCTTATGTGTGGAATTTTTGTAATGTGTGTGGTTGTCAAGGTGGCCACTGGGATGGTTGTCCTAATCTTCTTATCCTCAGAGCTCTTATTATAATGTTTCTAATAATATTTATGAGTTTGATAGGAGCAAGGAAGTGGAGGAATGGAACAAGTTGCGCGTATTATGGACATGATGAGGCAAGTGGCAGCCGAGCAACAGGACATGATAAGGCAAGTAACCGATCAACAAGTTCTTGATGCCTTAGCAATCAAAAGACTCCAGGCTAGAGTGGACGAATTAATGGCCAACTTCCAAGAAGAACCTCAACTCGACGAAGAGAGCGAGTTGCCACACGAAGATAATTTTGAAGAAGCAGATATAGTGAGCCCATATTGGCTAGAGGAACAATCTCAACTGATAAAATCTCATGAGTGTCTTCGTGATGGTCTGTCAAACATGACAGAACAACTGATAGAAGGAAGAACTGAGCTCAGGCAAGAGATAGACCAATTTGGCTCAGATATCCATGACCTTCAGGCTCAATTAAATTAAAAGGTCGAGGCGTCTGATTCCCTCCAACCAATTTTTGTTGATACTGGCCAGCTTGTGGAGCAGAATGAGGAATTCCAAGCATTCGACTAAAATATTATTAATGATGCTAAGGTTGATGAAGAGTGCAAAGTTGAGGATGTAAAAAATAATGCAATTTTGGAGTTGGGACGCATTGGACCTCATTCTAACCATTTTTTAACATTGTGTTTGGTTGGTGACATGAGAATTGATCCATTCGAGCATATGGAGGAGTCAATGGATGAGTAACAAAGTGCTTATATCTTAAAATTTTTCATACCAAGGAGACAAAATGACATCCCTCACTTAAAGGCCAAGAAGTGCAAGATGCGATACCTATCATTTGGTTCCTTTATTTTTACACCACCGGCCTAGGAACGTGATAGAAAAATTGATGCAAAATTGGGGGCACAATTTATATCCTCAAAGTGGAAGGAGAAGTGATGAAGTACTATAAGTCGTGCCGCGACGTTAAATCAGGCGCTTGTTGGGAGGCAACCCATCTTTACTGTTTTCTTTATTTTTATTTTTTTTCTTATTATTGTTGTAGTATTTATTCTTCGTTTTGTAGGATTATAAACATAGGAGGAAAAGTCATTCAAAGAGGGAAACAACGAGTTAGATGGTGAGAACTAAGTGTGGGGTGCCACACAAAGGACTATGTCTGGGGGAAGTCTGAGTACCCATGAGCCGCTATTGCTTCGGCCTTTGTCCTTTAAGGGAGTTTCTTGTCCACCCTTATTATTTTTTTTCTTTATTTGTGCATTGGGGAAAATGCATTCTTTTAAGTGTGGGGTGGGAGAATTCTCTAAATAATTAGTAGCAGGATGTAGAAAAATATTAACTTCTTCTTTTTGTTTTAGTAGTTGTGTAGTATTTAAGTGGCTATATATATATAAAAAAAATTAAAAAAAAGTTTCGAAAAAAAGAAAATAGAAAAATTGGACTCTTCCCGACGATGGATCTCCTAGACCGTTTTCTTGAGGGATTTAAGTCTAAAGAAAAAGGAAAAAAAATATTTTCTTTGTAGGTAGTGTAGTAATTCCCCCTTGGTTTTTATTTGTGCTGTGGTCCTTTTCCAAAGGTTTTGTTTAAACCGAGTGTAGGTAGTTTTATTTTTTTAGGAGAGGAGCCATTGTGATGTGAATTGAATTGAAGCAATATCTCTTGACTTTGTTATGCCTTGAGAATAGTGAGTACTTTGGTTGTGACACTTAGGCTCAGTTTTTGACTCTTATATAAGTACCTTAAATTGTATAATCTTAAATTTTCTTAACTGCTTTGACTAGAATATCTTGATGAATCCAATCCTAAGTGAGTTATGTGCCATGTGTGCGTGAGGTTTGTATGTTATTCTGTGCATTGCATTTGATGTCTAGAACATGTATCGTGTGTTTGCAAAGCGAAAAGTAGTGTTTGTTCAGTCTTGGAAGTACTATAGGCGTTTCTTTGTTGAGCCAAATATATATAGTTTATTCGCCTAATTGTTATGTATCGTAGTTAACCCCGTTGAGTCTGTAATCATGTTTCTTTGGCAACCACATTACAAGCCTTACCCATTTGTTTGAATTAATCATCTATTTGAACCTTTTCATCTCTTATGAGTACTTGAATTGTTATGAACTTTGTAAAAGTTAAAGTGTGAGGTGGTTGGTTTAGCTTTTGACTGGAACTAATGAAATAAGGAGAAAGGTGCACTGTTTTGAAAAAAAAGTAAGAGCCACTTGAATTGAAAAATAAGAAAAAAAAATAGTTGTATTGCTGTGAAAAGTATTCCGTGATAGTGGTGACTCTTGAGGTAATTGTGCTTAAAGAAATATGGAGTTAATGTACATTAATGTGAAGATGGAGTTATGGTTTGACATAGGTATGAGGTTCGAATGTTAAAGTATATGTATTAAAGTTCATAGGGAGGTGTAGTCACTCATATCCAAATGTATCCTACCCGACCCGCAGCCTACATTACAACCAATGAAAGTCCTATTTGATCCTAGAATGAATGAGCTCAATTAGTAGAGTAGTACACTACGGGAAAGACTATGGTTCATCTTTTGTAGCATATGAATGTTATTTATGAGAGTGAGTGAATTCTTTCTATCTTGAGTTCCTAATTGTTCTTAAATTTTATTGTGTGTGGAATACTCTCTTTTATCGTGTGAGGGCACTTGATTAATGAAGGAAAGGTAATGCCATTGACCTCTATGTTTAGAGTAAGTGAGTGAATTGTGTAATAATGCATGGTACTTGTGAGTCAAATCTTGAGGTGAAGATGTTACACCCTTGTGCTTAGTTTATTTTAAACATTCATTGTATAATGAGTTAAGGGAATTGCTTAATAGGTTGTGTCTATAAGTGTAGTTTGATTGCTCGAGGATGAGCAATGTTTAAGTGTGGGGTATTGATGTGGGGCTATAATTCCATAGTTTCGTACATTATATGCCTTGCATTTTACATGCTTTAATGATAAATTGCACTTTATTTGCGCGTAATGGAGTCTATTTTATGTGTAGATGAATTGGAGATGAAAGTAGAACAAAAGAGATACTTAAAAGTTGAAAGTGTGCTCGAGAACAGTGAAAAGGAGATACCTGGCAAAGCCAGGCTTGAAGCTGGAGTTAGGCTGGCGAGGCCAGGCAAAAGCCAGGTTGAAGCTGACGTTAGGCTGACGAGGCCAGGCAAAGGCTAGCTTAACCAGGCGTTAGCCTGGCGATGCCAGGCCTAGGGCGAGGTCTAGTCCAAGTTTTGAAGCTTTATTTCATCTCCTGGTTTGACTGGGACTTGACCTACACGTTTAAGTCTTTTCCTACACATATAAATAGACCAAAAATGCCACTTTGAGGGGATTTTGGCGACCGGAGGCAAGAACATCACGCTTGAGGGAGGCTTCCAACTAGTTCTGCTTCTTTTCTTTTCCTTTAATCTCATAGTTTATTAGTTCTAGATTTTTGGGTGCTACATGAATGTTGTAGTTCGAAGCTTGAATTGTTCTTATTAATTTATCATATTAGTTTATTTATTCAATCTTGCGCTTAATTATTTGATTGCTTGACCACCAGTTGAATACTATCTACGAATCTAGGATTGAACTCGGGAGAGGGAATTCTANAATATCTTAATTGTTGGGGGCGGGGGTGGGGGTAGGATTTACGGTTAGTATAGGAATATACCTAATCGCCTTGCTTGGTTACTATACAAAAGTTATTAATGCGTTCTTGTTAATTTTAATTCCGTAGGAATATAGGCATTAGGTTAGCTTGAATAGACGAGCAGTACTTCGGGAGAAGGCTACGAGTAATATTAACCCTGTCAACCAATAAACCATATAAATTAATTAGACAATTTAAGTGGAAAACTCAACGGGATTGTTAGCTAACCTATAGCTCTAGAATATCATCTCTCATTAAATTCGTCTCTAATATTTGCCAAATTGTTTCTTTTAATCCCTTAGTTTGTTACTCTAGATTAGTTGTAGTTAATTAATCACACTTTAGAAAATCGCTTGAATAGATTAATTGTCTTAGTTTAGTTTAGTTGATAGTTAATCACAAGTCCCTGTGGGTACGATATCTGGACTTACAATCCTATATACTTATCGACCATGTATACTTGCGTGTGCGTTTGGGAGCAACAACAACCTTAATCTGGAGATATCTTGAGTGTTTTTTTCTAGATGACTTCATATAGAGTTTGATATTCCTTTGCTGCTTCTCAGACTTTTTCTCAGTAAGGATGAGTGCCGGTATAATTCCAGCTTGCCCAATCTTTTGTCCATATCTCTCTCGGGATGCACATGTTTTGCTGGAAGATAATTATTTTTGATTCACTATATTCTTCTTCGATGGATAAAATGGACATGAGAAATTTCCACCAGAATGACGCCTCTGCTTGCGCCTGAACTTTTCCATTATTAATCTTCACTGGCCTATGAAACATGAATACCTTTACTTTGTAGGAATCGTTGAAACATTTGATCCAATATCTTCTAGGCTTGAACCATAATAAATATACTTTAAGAGCTGGTTCAATTTTGTCAAAATCTTTGAAGACGTTGCACTTGAATTCCATGAAAATGTAGTACTGATGGCATAGGTACCAGAAAAAGCATAATAGTTCCTATGAAAAATCCTTGGCTTGTGCTATGAATATATGGCATAATGAATATTTCGGATTGACCCCATAAGGCTTGAGAATGGATATTCCATGTTCTCGGAAAACTTAGAGCTCATAATAAGTTCTTCTTTCCATTATAATTGATGGATCAAAAGGATCCATGAGGTTGAACAACTCCGGTGGATGATTTGTTGTCTTCAATGAACTTTTTCCTGATACATTTGAAAACACGAAGATGTGGCTGATTAGCTTTTGATTTGACTTCAGCTTTGCTGAGGAAAATCTCTTTGAGAATTCTTCCTCTCGAGACAGAAAATCTGTGAGAATATTATCCTTTCCTTTCAGGTGCTTGACTTGAAGCTTTTATGGACAAAACCATTGGGCCCATCTGAGAATTTGAGGGTTGAGAATATTTTTTGCATTTATCTGGATAATTTTTGGGAAGGCCTTCATTCCATTTATATCAGAAATTTTTATGAATCAGGAAAAAAATGAGTTTCTTGATTCTATTCTTTACTGCAAGAATTTCCTTGAAGGTGGAGTGATAATGTTGCTCGACATCTTTGAACTTTTCTCTGGCATATCCGCATATTTTCCTCTGGCCATATTTTTCTTCAAATAGAACGGTACTCCAATATTCATTGATGGCATAAATATGCAGTATCTTCTTACCTTCTGAAGGGATGTAGAGGGACTTGATATTTGTAGATATCTCCTTTATTTCCCTGACTGCTTCATCTTGTTTCTTTCCCCATGATGAAACATTTTCTTGAGCATCTCTGTGAGCGGAGAAATGTATGTAGAGATATTTAGGATGAAATCTCTTACATAATTTACTACACCCAAGAACTTAGATCTGCTTTGTTGTGAGGCTGGTATCTGGAAATTTGAGTAGTTCTTGACATATATGTGGTCTTCGACTGTATGCACCTTGGACAAAATGCATTCTGAGAAAATCAATCTCTTTTTGGGAAAGAACCATCTTTTTTGCTGAAAACATGATCCCATACTGTGTTACAAATGCCTCAAAATTGACGAAGCAAGTTTACATGTTCCTCCAATGTATCACTAAATAAAAGGATGTCATCAATGTAAACTAAAGAGGTATGGAGGATGGGCTGGAATATTTTTATCATGACTTTTTGAAACAAGGAGGGTGCAATTTTTAATCCGAAGGGCATGACTTTCCATTGGAAGTGATGATCGGGGATGCAAAATCCCGTTTTGGGTCTTTCTTCAGGGTGGATTCCTAATTGCCAAAATCCAGATTTTAAATCAAACTTGGAAAAATATTTGGCCTTGGCAAAGTAGGAGAAAAGAGTGAGTTTATTTGGAATAGGGAATTTATAATCTTGGAGGAAGTGGTTAAGTGGGTGGTAGTTAACGACTAACCTGAGTTTTCCTCTTGTCTGCTCAACTCTTTTGTTGACATAAAATGCTTCGCATGCTCATTGTGAATATGATGGTTCTACGAGATCAAATTCCAAGAGTTCTTCGCATTCTTTATTTGCAAGCTAAATATGATCTGGATTCGTGCCTGAATGACTGGATTTTGTTGGTTGATGTTTTTATTCTTCTTGAAGGGGAGCTTGATAAAAAACTCTTCGTTCTTCCATAACGGGCTTTTTTCTTTCTTCATGAAATCCTTGTGGGATTCAACACATGAATGCTCAATGAGATTTTGCTCAATCTCTTTGATTTGTTCGTCGTTGGTGATTCAGAATAGCCTTGGAATTTTAGAATAAGGTTTGATTTGCTTCTTAAAGGTTATCCCATTAGCCATGATTTGGAGTTGATTTTTTAGTTGTTTGAAAATGTCGAATCCAACAATAAGGTCTTTTCCTGGTACATCAGATCCTATCAGCTTGGTTTTATACTTCAATCCTGGAAAGAATTCAACTGTGACCGGGTGCTTTGTGATGACGGTGGTAGTCAGGATTCCATTTGACGCAGTGTTAAAATCCTTAAAGTGCAGAACCCATTGATCTTCAGGGAGAATAACAGGATTCATGAGTGAACAAGCAGCTCCAGTGTCAATGAAAGTAATTACTCGAGTTGGTTTATCCCATTTGGATGAATATAACTTGAGTTCTACTTGAGGGATGACTACGAGAGCCTTGATTTTCTCCCGCGCTTCGGCCACCGGTTCTGAGATTTGGTAGTGGTCATCGCCTTGATCTTCCACAAAGAATGTGGATTCAAGGTCCTCCTCTTTTCCGAGATATATGCCATTGTAATCTTCAATTTCTTCAAGGAGTTTGACAAATCTTCTCAATTGAGGAAAATTTCTAGTGAAATGTCCAATCTTGTGGCAGACAAAGCATCTGTCTTTCTAGTGAAAATTTCTTGGCCTTCTTCGTCTGAAATATTTTGTGTGCCTATTGGGCCTTTATTTTCCATCTAGAGTTCTTGGCCATCTGAACCTCCTGAATCCTTTCCGTCGCTTAGATGTGTGGTAGGAACATCCTGATCCGGTGATCAGATCGGATCTACAACATTCTTTGTCAAGCGCTGGATTATGTTGGATAATTTGTTTTAGGGCTGAGCGCTTTGTATAAATGTCCTCCAATGCGACAAAAATAGCTTTCCTGATGTAACCGACTTGTGGGATTGTTATTTATTGAGACTTTTCTTCAATGATGGCCATGGTTCGGTTCGCCAACAACTTTGGAAGGGAAGAGACAAAGGCTTGCTTTAGGTTGACGTCTCAGCCGATTTCAAAGTATATCTTTGCCATTTTTTGAAAATGCCTGTCAATGTCATTTATATCGAATGACACACACTTCATCTCGAAGGGTTGTTTTCGCATTTTCTCTTATATTTGACTAGTATATCCACAGAAAACTTCATGTAGGATTCTGATGTTGAAGGCAAAATCCTGGGAAGTAAAAAAAGTATTTTTGTCTTGAATCCCAAGTGAGTTCCACCAATCTCTAAGGATTCCTGAGAACCACGAAGTTAGTTCTAACAGGTTGATATACTTTTCTTGTTACACCAAATTTTTGGTCACCATCCAAGTATAGAAGTCTTGGATCCTTTGAGGCTTTCCCAATGACACAGGTGATGTTCATCATATTCTCCAATTGGATCTTCCAAACAGTCTTGGCATTCGCAACCGAGATCCCAAGGGCAGTGTACCGTAAAGGGGCATTTGAACCACCAAACTCTTCCGCCTCTTTGTCGTAATGTTTACACCAGTCATGTTCTTTGATGATAGTTTGTATATTCTAGAAGGGTTCCCTTTCAGGGTTAGGGTCAGGGTCAGGGTCAGGGTCTGTGTCTTTGGGTTGGATCATTTGGCAAGAAAAAATGGTTTTATATGGTTTTTGAGATGGGAATTGTCAAAGCTTATGGAAACGGTTTTGTCATTTCTTTTGGTAAAAGTTGGCTCACCAGATTGCAGAGATTCTTCTGGTTCCGTTAACTTTTCATAATTTGTGATCCTGGAATCAGGAAAAATTTTAAATAGTTCATCTCTAGAAATTTGTCTGGGTATTTGGAGGGTAATAAGTTGTTCTTCTCGAGTGGAAAGAATAGGATGCTGATCAAGTTTTGAGGCAACAACATATTCTTTGACTCATTTTGGTATATGTTGGACAAAGGAACGAATTTGGGTCCATGGTGCAAATGATATTTTGGCAAAAATTGAGTAAGGGTTTATGAGGAGTAGTTCAGTGGAGGATACTTTATGTTCGTCGGGTAGGATATATACTTCATAGAGGTAATCATATTTTTTGGACAAGGTTTTATATAGAGTAGGAGACATATTCATTTTTGCAAGGGAAGAGGATGAGGGAAATGACTCAGACATATTTAGTTAATTGTTCCTCCCTCCGAAAGAATGGGCTGGCTCTGATACCTCAGTATAAGGAAAAAATTAAGAGACTCCAAGAAAGCAAACTAAATCATAGATATGAAAGTTTCCCTACGAAAAGGGTTGGCTTCAACAAGCCATAAGGGACGGCTTACCAAGCTACACTAACAGTTAATTTGCTTATAGTCGCAAAAGTTTTCCTACAAAGGGGCTAGCTTCAACAACCCATAAGGGACGACTTGCCAAGCTACATAACTCAGAAAACTTTTGTATTATAACCAACCTTAGCTGTTATAACTCAAAAAATTTTTGTACTACAATAAGCTAACTTTCTTAGAGTATTCTTACTCTATTTTCATACATGGACCGGCCTTTCCATCCATTCGAAAGAAAGAACAAGAGGGAAATTTAGAAGGAACTCATATGTAATATATCACAAAGGTTTACAAAGATTACAAGATGATCTTACAACTACTACATGGCCTCCTTTATATAGGAATATGAGGTTATTACAAGACAAACTTACATTATAAAATAAACCTATCTTACATGGAAAATCTATCTACAAGTGGGTCCTTTTTTACATGTGAAGGACCTTAGGCAGAGCAACTAAAAAAAGCTCCTGAAAACAAATAAAATATACATGGTATAGCATGTGAAAGTATGTGGGAGCATATGAAAATAGGGTGTTGTATGTGACAAAGCATGTGGAGGCATGTGAAAGTGGGACCTGAATGGTTAGGAAGGATGTGGAAGTTTGTCTTGGTATGGGGGTGGATTCCTTTAGGGGCTAGAGATTACAACAACAACAACAACAACACAGTGAAATCCCATAAGTGGGGTCTAGGGAAGGTAGTGTGTACGCAGACCTTACCCCTTCGGAGTAGGGAGCCAATCACCATGGATTTTGTAACTGGGTTCCCACGTACTTCGAGTAAGTTCGATGCTATTGGGGTGATTGTGGATCAGCTGACCAAGTATGCGCACTTCATTCCAGTTAGAACTACTTATTTTTTTATAGCGGTTGGTTGAGATTTACATCCGAGATATTGTTGGCCTTCACGGTGTGCCAGTGTCCATCATTTCAGATCAGGGCACACAATTTACATCGTAGATTTGGAGAGCCTTGTAGCGAGAGTTGGGCACCCAGGTTGAACTGAGTACATCATTTCATCCTCAGACGGACGGACATTCTGAGCACACTATTCAGATATTAGAGGACATGCTATACGCTTGTGTCATTGATTTTGGGATTTCATGGGATCAGTTTTTTCCGCTCGTAGAGTTTGCCTCAACAATAGCTACCAGTCGAGCATTTGAGATGGCTCCATATGAGGATTTGTATGGGAGACGGTGTAGATCTTGGTGGGTTGGTTTGAGCCGGGTGAGGCTAGGCTATTGGGTACTGACTTGGTTCAGGATGCTTTGGACAAGGTTAAATTAATTCAGGAGCGGCTTTGCACAATGCAGTCTAGACATAAGAGTTATGCTGACAGGAAGGTCTGTGATGTTGCTTACATGTTTGGGGAGAAGGTTCTGCTCAAGGTATCGCCCATGAAGGGTGTTATGGGGTTCGGAAAGAAGGGCAAGTTGAGCCCTCGATTATTGGACCGTTTGACGTACTTCCGAGGATCGGAGAGTGCTTACAAGCTTGCCTTGCCACCTAGTTTGTCGAGTGTGCATCTAGTATTTCATGTTTCTATGCTCCGGAAGTATGTCGGTGATCCGTCTCATGTTTTGAATTTTAGCACGGTTCAGTATGATGGTGATTTGACTTATGATGTGGAGCCGGTAGGTTCAAAAATTGAGGTCGAGGAACATAGCTTTAGTGAAGGAGTAGTGGAGAGGCAATCCAGTCTAGGAGGCTACTTGGGAGACCGAGCGGGAGATGCTGAGCAGATATCCACACCTATTTGAGACTCCAGATATGTTTCTAGACCCGTTCGAGGATGAAACTTGTTTAAGAGGGGGAGGATGTAACGACTCGACCGGTCGTTTTGAGAGTTGTAGCCTTGTCCCCCCATTTACTACTCATTTTGTCCTTTATAACTGTTATGTGACTTTTGGGGTTAGTTGGTTCGGGTTCGGAGAGATTTCAGAATAAATTGAGACATTTAGTTTCCAGGTTGGGAGCTTAAGTTGAAAAGGTTGACCGGCTGTTGACCTATGTGTAAAAAATTTTGGAATGGAGTTTTGATGGTTCCGTTAGCTCTGTTGGGTGATTTTTGACTTAGGAGCGTGTCCGGATTGTGATTTGGAGGTCCGTAGTCGAATTAGGTTTGAAATGGCGAAATTTGGATTTTTAGGAAGTTTGTCCGGAAGTGGACTTTTTGATATCGAGGTAGGATTGAAATTACGGAAGTTGGGGTAGGTCCGTGGTGTCATTTGTGACTTGTGTGCAAAATTTTAGGTCATTCGAACGTGATTTGATAACTTTCGGCATCATTTTTAGAAGTTGGAAATTTCTTCGTTTCAATAGGCTTGAATTGGGGTGTGATTCGTGTTTTTGGGGTTGTTTAATAGGTTGAAGGATCGACTAAGTTTTTATGAAGTTTTAAGACTTTTTGGTATGTTTGGTTGAGGTCCCAGGGGCCTTGTTGAATTCAGATGTTTTTCAGACCAAGGTTTGAAGCCGAAGACTGCTGAAGTTGGATTCTATTGGTGTAACCGCACATGCGGAGCTTTGGTAGCAGATGCGGGGAGGGTAACACATATGGTGAGTTTTGGAGAGGTGTGAGTAGTGGCTGCAGGTGCGAATGTTTTTCCGCACCTGCGTGACCACAGATGCGGCTGGGGAACCACAGAAGCGGAGATGGGCAGCAGACTGGGTTCCGCAGAAACGGAGTCAATGCGCACAGAAGCGAGTTAGCAGGAGTGAGGTAAGGGACCGCAGAAGAGGAAGGAACCACAAATGCAGTTGAGAGGTCACTTCTGTGACGTGTCGCAGGTGCGGAATACCTGGCAGAACAAATAAAAGCAAGGGTTCGTGATTTTTTTATTTATTTTAGACATTTGAGCCGGGTTTTGGTGATTTGGAGAGGATTTTCGATGGGGTTCTTGAGGTAAGTTCCTTGCGCTCATTTTTATTCAATAATCTTGTTTCCCCTTTGATTTTCCCACCTAGATTGTGTGGTTTTGAGCTGAAATTTTGGGATTTGAGGCTAGGGATTTGGAGAGTTAATTTGGAAGTTTTGGGTGACAATTTAATGTCGGATTTGGATAAAAATTATATGGTTGAACTCGTGATTGAATGGGCTTTCGGGTTTTGTGAGTTTAGTCTTATTTCAAGAAGTGGGCTCGGGAGCTGGCTTTTAACCGCTTTCGGATTTTGATTAATAACTTCGTATTTTTCTTGTGGAATTGATTCCTTTAGCCCGTATTGATTTTATCGTACTATTTGTGGCTAAATTTGGGGCATTTGGAGGCCAATTGCGAGGCAAAGGTGTGTTGGAATAGGGAATTGCTCAGATTGAGGTAAGTAACACTTCTAAACTTGACTCTGAGAGTTTGAAACCCCGAATTATGTGTTATATGATTGGTGTTGAGGTGACGCACATGCCAAGTGACGGGCGTGCAGGCGTGCACCGTGAGAATTGTGACCTGGTCAATTCCATGGCACTGTGTAGTGGATCTATCTTGTTGAAATCTGTCTTCATCATGTGATGAAGTAATTAAGCGGTCAATCATACTAGAGATCTTGTTTAGGCTATATACTGATACTGTTGGGACCCACAATGGTCGTTTCATATTGTTGACTTATTGTTTTCATTGAAATTTTGTACTTAGAAATATCCATTCATTACATATCATATCCCAGTCTCTGAAGTTATTCATTGATACATCATATCATTATTTTCGGGCTAGTTTCATGACATTGTGAGCCTGTGAGAGAGACTGGAAAGATTGATGACTGAGTGAGGCCGAGAACCTGATTATGAGTGACATTTATGGGATCGGGCTACACGCTGCAGCGTGTTTTATTTATGATATCGCTTGCGCAGAAGGTGACCTCCAGAGTCTGCACACACCCCCAGTGAGCGCGATTGATTTATATTGAGGGATGAATCTTGTCCGAAGCATTTATACTTGGGGATGATCTTCCTCATGGGCTGGATTGGGCCTACCCAATACTGAGGGACTGATGGTAAGTTGATGTATATATTCCAGGATGGATCTTCCCTGGACCGGATTGACCATATACAGTACTGAGTGATTGAGCATTTCGAGTTCAACATGGTGCATCACATACAATATATGCATTGGCATGTAGAAGTAGAGAAGTTGTGTTCTTCATATCATTTAGAATTTATTCATCTTACTGATATTGAGTTTAACTGTTGAACTCGGAAGCATGTCTATGTTTTTGCACTGTTATTTCTATATTAAGCCGTATCAGTTGAGTTCGTCACTACTTTCAGTCCAACGTTTGGATTTGTTACTTATTGAGTTGGTTGTACTCACGCTACACCCTGCACCTCATGTGCAGATTCAGGTGCTTCCAATCACGGCGGCTGCTGAGTGGTGGAGTCAGGATCTTTGGAGATTATCGAGGTAACTACATGGCGTTAGCAGACCTTGACTCTCCTTCCTTATCTTTATTTATGTTTCAAACTTTATTATCTAGATGTGTATTAGCCTATATCCATGTATAGATGCTCATGTAAGCGGTGACACCCCGATTTTAGAAGAGATTTGTATTGAGTTGCGAATTTTATTTTGTTTTAAATGGTTTTCCCTAAATATTATCTATTTTTCGTATTTTCAAAGTTTTGATTTATTGAAATGGTTGAGTAGTTGGCTTACCTAGTTCCACGATGGCGCCATCACAACGACTATTTTTTGGGTCGTGACAAATTATTAGACCAAGGTCTAATATTTTTTAAGTTATTACAAATGTTAGACCATAGTCTAATATTTTGTAAGAAAATTAAAAATTATATGAACATACACTAAAACCGAGTCTAACATTATCTGAGAGTTCATTTTTCAATTGCTATGTTTATACGACTTGTTAAATAGAAATAAAATTTAAATAGTGACCTAAAAAGGGATATTTGTGTAAATCAACTAGCAGTTGGCGTGGGGTGAAGGATGTTGTTACGTGGAATATGAAAAAGTTAAAAGGGGTAGCATGTAGTTCAATTAAGCACATCATATAGTTCAAATAGGCACATTTATTTCAGTAGACGTATATCTTCACTTTTTATGATCATCACGATAAAAGGTTGAAAAATATGTACTATTAGATATTTATTGGAACAAGATATTAGTTCATTAATTAATTAATCTTTTTGTTTGTGGGGGAATAAAATAATAAAAATGTCGTATGTACAAGCTACACAAACAGGATTATTACAAATAACCATGTACACGGTCGAAATCGGGTATGTCAGATTTCGTAGGCTCGAGAAGCTGCCTCGAAAATAAGCTCATAATGGATCTGGCTCGAGCTCGATGGCAGAGTATGAAGCGTGAAGATCGAACTCGCTGAGGATCGAGACCAAGCATGACTGACGTTGAATAACGGAATGACGAGATGTTAGCAACCGACAAAAGATCTCGGCGGAAATCTTGGAAGAAATTGAATCAAGCGGTTATTGACATCAATCATGAGATTTATTTCCGTTATTAGAGTTGTACCTTATTTGGAATTCCTCTACTATATAAAGAGGGACCCTATTCATTTGTAAGGACATCATATATTCACTGAAGATAATATATACGATGCTCTCTATTTACTTACTATCCACTGTTGTTCTTTACTGCTCTTGTTACTTTATCCCGAGACCATCCCGAATCGAGGTCGGAAGTACTACATAAAACTAGTTTGGTTTATTTTATTGTTCGATTTATTCATTTAACTCATCGTTTATCAACTGGTATTGAATTAAATCACGTATCCTTAAAGCCACAATGCAAGTTTAATTGTTACTCGAATTTTAGGGTAAATAGTTTGGCGCCCACCGTGGGGCTAAGGATAATAGTGATGGTTCAGTACTGATTCTGGTAAAACACACTATTTTACGCTTGTTCTTGTCAAGAATTTTTGCTTTCAGGTTGAAGCATGTCAAACTCACAAAATGCACCCACGCACGGTGACAATGGCCTCGGACATCACGGAAAAAACGAGAGTGTTATTGCTCCAGGAATCGAGGAGCCACAAGCTGATCTCAGAGGAGTACCGCCCATCAACCCAGCCGACGTTAGTCCACACGTTGCTCTGAATGCAGACTTACGCGCAGATCCCGAGGGGAGTGTATGAAGAGAAGGCCGATTTGATGGCCGAGGTACACAGGGCAGAGAATACGAAGGAGTCAGTCTTCAAGTAATATTCGAGATGCTTCAGGCTTAGAAAATCTCGATTGCTCAGTTACAAAACCAGCACAGAGCTCCAAATAGGGTCAAGCCGGAGACTACTCGCCGTACCGAGCCAGTACCGGAAAAGATCGAGTGATAATATATCAGGGACCAATACCGCTGTAATGAAAATGCTCGAGGAGCTCACCAAGAGAATTGAATCAGGAGAGAAGAAAATTGAAGCAAATGATAAGAAGGTGGAGACTTACAACTCCCGAGTTGACCAGATACTAGGGGAACCACCAATCTTGAAAGGAATGGATTCAAAGAAGTTTGCGCAATAACCATTTCCCCCGAGTGCGGCTCGGAAGCTGATTCCAAAGAAGTTCCATATACCTGACATCCCCAAATACAATGGGACCACTGACCCCAATGAGCATGTCATCTCTTACACATGTTCCATTAATGGTAACGATTTGGAGGATGACGATATCGAGTCTGTGTTGTTGAAAAGGTTCGGAGAGACCTTGTCGAAGGGAGAAATGATTTGGTATCACAACCTGCCACCAAATTCCATCGATTCATTCGCCATGTTGGCGGATTCTTTTGTAAAAGCACACGCTGGGGCCATAAAGGTCGCAATAAGGAAATCGGACCTCTTCAAGGTGAGACATAAGGATAACGAGATTCTAAGGGACTTCGTGTCTCAATTCCAAATGGAACGCATGGAGTTTCCACCAGTCATAGATGATTGGGCCGTTCAAGCTTTCACCCAAGGGCTGAATGAACAGAGTTCGATATCGTCACATCAGTTAAAACAAAATTTGATCGAGTACCCAGTTGTAACTTGGGCAGATGTTCACAATCGATATCATTCGAAGATCAGGGTCGAAACAAACAATTAGGAGCTACTTCCAGTTCAGTACATTCAACCCGGTCGACAGGTAAAAATCAAAGGGACGTCGATAGAGAGCCAAGGTCGAATAAAGATCGGTACCAACCATATATTGCAGATCGAAGGAATAACGGTCCGGGATGCAACTCCGGCCGGTATGATAGAAGAAACGATCTAGGACAGAATTCTCGGGAACTTATGAGTAAAACTAGCTTTGACAAGTATGCGGATCCCACAGAGGCACCTCGACTAACGGAGTATAATTTCAGCATCGATGCATATCGGAAGAATCAAAGAAACTAGGTGGCCCAGAACTATACAGACCAATCCTTCTCAAAGGAACCCGAATTTAATGTGTAAGTATTATGGCACACACGGTCATAGGAACGAAGATTGCAGGCAATTGAGGGAGGAGATAGCCCATCTATTCGACGAGGGCCACCTTCGAGAGTTTCTCAGCGATCGAGCTAAGAATCACTTCAAGGAAAGGGACAACAATAGGAAGAATGAACAAGAAGAATATCAACATGTCATCCATATGATCGTCGATGGGGTCGACGTCCCACAAGGACCCATATTCAAACGCACTAAGCTGTCAATAACTAGAGAGAAACAAACTCGAGATTATGTGCCCGAAGGGACTTTATTATTCAATGATGAAGAAGAATAAGGCATTTCTCATCCACACAACGAAGCTATGGTAATTTCTATCTTGTTAAATAAAATTTAAGTTAAGCGTGTTTAAGTGGATCCAGGTAGCTCGTCAAACATCATCAGATCGAGGGTCGTGGAGCAGCTCGCCCTGCAGGACCAAATTGTACCTGCATCTCGAGTCCTAAACGTTTTCAATATGGAGAGTGAAACAACTATTGGGGGAGATTATCCTACTGGTGAACGTGGCCGGAACCATATAAGATATTAAGTTCCATGTCATCGAAGGCGACATGAGATATAATGCATTGCTCGGAAGGCCTTGGATCCACAACATGAGGACAGTACCATCGACCCTCCACCAAATGATGAAGTTCCGACGACGGATGGTGTAAAAACGGTATACGGAGAAAAGCATGCTGCAACGAAAATGTTTGCAGTCGATGAGGTAACATTGATCTCGATACTATCGACCCCCAAAAAATCGAGCACCTAAGGTAAAAGGCGGCCAAATATCAATCACTGCCCCCAGCCTCGACCGAATCGGAGAAACAAGTAGTAGGAGAAGAAGAAGAAGAAGAAGAAGAGGACTTCCTAACTCCTTGAACCTTTGTTGTTCCCGAAGAATCGGATGCTACCAAATCAACAGTCGAAGAGCTGGAACAGGTATATTAATCGAGTACCTACCCGAGCAAAAGGTATACCTAGGAACGGGGTTAACCCCCGAACTCAGGAAAAAACTAATTCAATTTCTTATTCATAACATGGACTATTTTGCGTGGTCCCATTTAGAAATAAAAGGGATCACACCGGAGATTACAACGCATCGATTCAGCCTAGACCCTAAGTTCAGACCGGTGAAGCAAAAGAGAAGACCCAGTCCTAGGTAAAGCACGCCTTCATAAAGGACGATGTAACTAAACTTCTCAATATAGGGTCCATTCGGGAGGTAAAATATCCCGAATGGTTAGCCAATGTAGTTGTAGTACCTAAAAAAGGGAACAAACTCAGAATATGTGTAGACTATAAGGACATAAACAAAGCATGTTCGAAAGACACTTTTCCACTGCCTAACATCGATCGCATGATCCCGGGTACAATCAAATCCAAATGGACCCGGAAGACCAAGAAAAGACTTCTTTTATCACCAAGTATGGAACGCATTGTTATAATGTAATGCCCTTCGGGCTAAAAAGTGCAGGGGATACATATCAACACCTAGTAAATAAATATTCAAAGAAAAAATAGGTAAATCAATGGAAGTTTACATTGATGACATGCTGGTTAAGTGCCTGCGCACAGAGGACCATTTGGCTCATTTGCAGGAAACGTTCGAGATCTTAAGAAAATATAACATGAAGCTCACCCCAAAGAAATGTGCTTTCGTGGTCGGTTCGGGAAAATTCCTTGGTTTTATGGTATCAAATCGGGGGATCAAGATCAACCCCGATAAGATTAAAGCCATCAAAGATATCACCGTCGTGGATAGTGTAAAAGCCGTGCAAAGGCTGATTGGATGGATAGCAGCCTTGCGCCGATTCATCTCGAGATCGTCGGATCAAAGCCACATGTTTTTCTCTCTGCTCAAGAAGAAGAACGATTTCTCCTGGACTCCGGAGTTTCAACAATCATTGGAAGAATTGAAGCGATATCTATCGAGCCCACCACTGTTTCAGACTCCGAAAGCAGATGAGAAACTTTACTTGTACTTGGTAGTATCCGAAATTGCGGTAAGTGGTGTCGTAGTTCGAGAAGAGCAAGGTATGAAATTTCCTGTTATTACATAAGTCGGACCTTAGGAGAAGCAAAAACCAGGTATCCACACTTAGAAAAATTGGCACTTGCGCTAGTAAGCGCATCTACAAAGTTAAAGCCTTATTTTCAGTATCACCCCATATATGTATTAATCACTTACCCATTCTGTAATGTTTTGCACAAGCCTGAACTATCGGGCCGATTAAAAAAATGGGCCGTCAAACGCAGTGGGTACGATATCGAATATCAACCCCGCATGGCCATCAAGTCTCAAATTTTAGTGCACTTCGTGGCCAATTTCACACCGACCCTCGTACCTGAAGTTGAGAAGGAATTCTTAATGAAGTCAGGTACATCATCGGGAGTCTGGACCCTTTTCACAAACGGTGCTTTGAATGTGAAAGGATCCAGACTAGGCATCGTTTTGAAGCCGCCTACGGGTAGCACTATTAGACAATCGATTAAAACTTCTAGATTAGCTAACAACGAGGCTGAATATGAGGCCATGATTGCAGTATCGAGCTAGCCAAAAGCTTGGGAGCAGAAGTCATCGAAGCTAAGTGCGACTCTTTGCTTGTGGTGAACCAGGTGAACAAAACATTCAAAGTCCGAGAGAATACAATGCAAAGGTATTTGGACAAATTGCAGGTAACTTTGCACCATTTCAAGTAATGGACTCTACTACATGTACCTCGAGAACAAAACAGTGAGGCCGATGCACTAGAAAATTTGGGATCATCGATCGAAGAAGATGAGATAAGCTCGGGGATTATCGTTCAACTCTCAAGGTCTGTGATCGAAGAAGGGCATGCCGAAATAAATTCTACAAGCTTAACTTGGGACTAGAGGAATAAATACATCGAGTACTTGAAGAATAGAAAGCTCCCATCGGACCCTAAAGAATCGAGGGCCATACAGACTAAAGCTGCTCGTTTTACATTAGATGAAGATAGGACATTATACAGAAGGACATTTAATGGACCATTGGCAGTGTGTTTAGGACCGGGAGATACTGATATGTTCTACGAGATGTCCATGAAGGCACTTGTGGGAACCATTCCAGTGCCGAGTCACTAATTCACAAAGTTATTAGAGCAGGATACTATTGGGATAGCATGGAAAAAGACTCTAAGGAATTTGTTCGAAGATGCGACAAATGTCAAAGGTTTGCACCAATGATCCACCAGTCCATAGAACAACTTCACTCGGTCCTATCCCCATGGACATTCATGAAATGGGGGATGGACATCGTCGGCCCACTGCCATCGGCCCCAGGTAAAGCAAATTTCATTTTGTTTATGACTGACTATTTCTCTAAACGGTTCGAAGCACAGGCTTTCGAGAAAGTCAAGTAGAAAAAGGTGATAGATTTCATATGGGATCACATTGCATGTCGATTTGGGATATCCGCAGAAATAGTACGTGACAACGGTAAACAGTTTATCGGCAGCAAAGTAACAAAATTCCTTAAGGATCATAAAATAAAGAGGATACTATCAGCAACATATCACCCTAGTGGGAACAGACAAGCCAAATCTGCGAACAAGACTATCATCCAAAATCTAAAGAAAAGGTTGAACGAAGCTAAAGGGAAATGGAGAGAAATTCTACCCGAGGTTCTTTGGGCATATCGAACAACGTCGAAGTCGAGCACAGGAGAAACTCCATTTTCCTTAGTATATGGTAAAGGTGGCAAACGGGCCGGGTTGACCCGTAATCGGACCGGCCCAGACCGGTTAAAACCAGAACCGGCCCAGACCGGTTAAAACCAGAACCGGCCCGACCCGGTTCATAGGGGGCCGGGTGGGCTGGGTAGGGGGGTTAGAGGGGGTTGGTCCGTTTAATTATTTTGAAACGGGTAACCGGACCGGTAGTGAACCGTAACCGTGTACCGGTTTAACCGGCCCGGCCCGGCCCGGTACAACGACTATTTTTTTTTTTTAAAGATGTGGGGCCCACTGACCGTTGAAAACGGTCACCCCTGACAGCATGTCGTTGCCCAACGTTAAATTTGCACAAATAGCCCCTTTTTTTGTTTAAATTTTAACCTATTTTCATTTTACAAAATTAACCTTCTCTAAAACTATAAATACCCCCC
>ML345019.1:0-43970 GCA_005239505.1 Nicotiana paniculata | reverse complement strand
TATATATATATATATATATATATATATATATATATATATATATATATATATATATATAAGCGGCGTGCAACCCGATCCCACCTGTCAAGCCTTATCACTCCTTGTTGCGGCGTGCAACCCGCTCCCACCGGACATATCATATCAGTTTATTTACGAAAACTTTCACAATTTAAGCCAAGCCTTTCACAATATTTTTGTATCAACAATTGCAAACAGAAGCTGTAAAACTCATAAACTTCATCAATTATCATTTCACAACGAAACCAACCGGAAATTATATACATATCGCAACACTGACATACAGCTCAATCCTTATGTAGAATAAAAAAACCAAGAGAACAACCAACACTTCCAAAATACTTGAAACAATACTTCACAATAAGTTAACGAATCCAAATCGACGAATAAACATCAATGATCATGAAACAATTAAGCCTGAAAGAAAATAATTGGAAACGGGGAAATGGATCATGTTAAGCAGATAATTTGGGGGTGCATAGATACTCATCACCTCTCCTATACACCACACACATGTAATTTCACATAGCAATTAAGTTTGGGATTCCTATTCCCTCAAGTCAAGGTTAAATCAAGCACTTACCTCAAATTCGCAGGCCACTAACTACTCAATCGCCTTTTCCTTTCGAATTTTCCTCTAACCTGCTCGAATATAATTATAATTAGTTTAATATCATTAATTATTCTAAATGAACAAACTTTACTGAAAAATCATTGTTTTCCTATGTTTTATAAAAAAGGTTAAAACCCGACCCCGGGCCTGCTGGGTTCAAACTCGGGATTAGAACCAAATTATGTTTACCCATTCACCCCGAGCCCGAATATGCAATTAGTTTCGAAATCTGACCCCAATTCGAGGTCAAAATTCGATTTTTACAAAATTTCATAATTCTACCTAAACCCTCAATTTTTACCATGAAAATTCTTGATTTTGGATTGAAAAGTGATGAAAAACATTGGGTAATTGAAAGAAAATAGTTAATGAAAACTTACCTATGATTTTGGAATAAAAAACCTTGAGAAAATCGCCCTAGGTCTTCTACCCTTGTGAAAAATAAGAAGAAAAAGGCTGGAGTATAGTTAATATGAACTCACTGCTCGACCCTCGTACCTGCGGTGCTTGGCTCGCACCTGCAGTTCTTGGGTCGCACCTGTGATTGCGCACGTGCGGGAGAGATTCCACTTCTGCGGAAAAGAGCTGAGCAGCTTGGGCCGCACCTGCGACTGCATTACCGCTTCTGCGGTCATGCACCTGCGCATAAGGGCCCAGGCTTAGTCGCACCTACGAGCTTTCGCACGCACCTGCGGGCTTCCGCTCGCACCTGCGGCTCAAGGCTCGCAGGTGTGGGCACACCAGCACAGCTATGCCACCATATTTTTACAAATTCAATACATCCCGAAGCCTACCGGAAACTCACCCGAACCCTCGGGCTCTCAACCAAACATGCAAGCAAGTCTAAAAATATCATACGGACTTGCTCATGCGATCAAATCACGAAAATAACATCTAAAACTACGAATTTAACCTCAAAACTCATGATTTTTCTCAAGAATACTTCAATTTCACAATTTATCCACCGGACGTCCAAATCACGTAAAATGGACTCTGATTTCCACCAAATTTCTCAGATAGGACTTAAATGTCATAACAAACCTGTAGCGGGCTTCGTAGCCAAAATACGGGCCCGATACCAATGAGTTCAAACATTAATTCATTTCTTTATTTCCTTAAAAATCCAGCAAAACAATTTCTTTCAAAAATTGATTTCTAAGGCTAGGGACCTCGGAATCCAATTCCGGGCATACGCCCAAGTCGCATATTTTACTGCGGACCTCCCGGGATCTTCAGAACACGGATCCAGGTCTGTTCACTCAAAATTTTGAACCAAGTAAACTAAAACCAAATTCTAAATTCCAAAAATTTATTATTTATCATATTTTCACATAAAATCTTTCCGGTTTCACGCTCGAACTACACACACAAATCGAGGTACATAAAATTAGTCTTTTTAAGGATAATGAGTCTGGAAAGGAGTCTTAATTCATAAGATGACCCTTTGGGTCATCACATTTATATCTTTGAAAAACATCCAAAAATAATATTCTCTAGTTTATTTCTTTAAAATTGTAATCCTTAGCGTAATTTTAGAAGTAAAAACAAAACCATATTTGTGGAAGTGAAATCTAGATACTTCACGTGCTCTATCCAAATATATACTACTAATTCCCATCTCAGCTCCTTGTGGATTCGATCCCGACGCCTTGTTGGGTAATATTATTGCAATCGACCATTTCATAACCTTGAATAGAGGTATGACTTGGACGAGATCAATTTTTGGCGTCGTTGCCGGTGAGCTAAAAATGGATTTAGCTATATATTTGGTTTTGTGTGTGAATTATTTGTTTTCCTTCCGTGTTACTAATCTTTTTGGTGAAACAATTGTAGGTGAAACAATGGCTCTCAACAACAATGATCCTCTCGAAAACATGCCATTGGGGGATGTGGACGTGGAAGATGACCAAGTTGAAGAGGTTCCTCTTCAACCTCAAGTAAATAGACGAGGTCGATCGCCTCAAGACAACGTTCCCGTTCCACCCCCACCTCCACCAAGAGCGGCTCCACACTGGGTGTTGCCGAATGAAGGGTATGCAAGTGCCATAGTCCCGCCCCGCATTAGGTATGGAAACTTTCAAATCATAAATGTTATGCTCACATTGCTAGAGCAACGGGGATTCTTCACCAGGGTTCCGAATCAATATGCGTACAAACACTTGAAGGGGTTTGTGGACACTTATTGGTGAAGTAAATAGACAAACGTCTTCGAGGATTATTTAAGGTTGAGACTATTTCCTTTCTCTCTACTGGGGAAAGCCTTGGATTGGTTAGAAAGGTTGACAAACCATTCCATCCGTACATGGGATGAATTGGTGGAGAAATTTATTTCCAAGTTCTTTTATCCAGGGCATATGGCGACTCTTAGAGACGAGATTCTATTATTCAAACAAGAACCCAATGAGCCTTTGCATGAGATATGAGAGAGGTACCGCACTATGGTGAAAGAGTGCCCAAACAATGACATGACGGAGTCTATGATTCAACAAACTTTCTATAGGGGGATCAACACTACCAATCAATGCGTGGTAAACAAACTTGCCGGTGGAAATTTCATGACAACGCCATTTGCGGAAGCTTGTGAGATCTTAGATGAAATGCCGGATACTTCATCGGCATGTCAAAGTAGAGCAAATGTTCCACAAGGTGATCCAAATGTGATTCATATAAAGATTTGCATGATCATGGACAAGAAATTGCCGAGTTGACCACCACAATAAATCAATTAGCCAAGGCTCAACTTCAACAAGAGCAAGGTCCTAAGCAAGCCAGTGCAATGAAGGGAGTTAATGTGATGGTAAACAAGAGAAGTCAAAAGGGTCCTCAAGTGCAAAACCATGTGGAACATTATGTGCAAGAAGATAGTGGGTTTGATCAAGATGAATCTTACAATGAAAAACAGAAGGAAGTACAATATGTGAGCAAAGAAACAACAATGGCGACCTCATGGTAATCAATGGAATTGGAATTCTAGAAACCAAAGCAATTGGAATGGTGGTAAAAACCAAGGGAATTGGAGCAATCAAAACAAGTAAGGAAATTGGAATGGTCAAAATATCCAAGGCAATTGGGGTGGCATGTCATGCCCCGAACCTGGGGGCGAAACCGGCATCCGGTGCCTCATCTATCCTTGCGTACCAACTTGTGACTAAGGAACTCTGAATGTGATGTCATACTTTGTCCATGTGACACATTGCAAGACAACTACGAACGCTGACTAATTATCAATATAAAGCTGGGCCGACAAGGCCGTCATAACTACTACAGCTGGCAAACCAACGAAGTATACATAAAAGGCCTATCAGCCCAACATACTACACTAACTGACAGGATATGTCTACAAGCCTCTACTGGTGGATATACAGTGATCGGAATATCTCCCCGACCTACTCATAACATATATACATATATACACAAGATGTACATAAAGATCTAGACCCGGAAACTCCAAAAGGCATGGAGATTACCGATCAAGTTGAACTCAGGCAACACTTATTGAGGAGGTCTACCCGTCTGTCTGCCTGAACCTGCACGCATGAAATGCAATGCCCCCAGAAAAGGGACGTCAGTACAAAATAATGTACCGAGTATGTAAGGCAATATACTAAAAGCTGAAACTAAACTGATAATATAATAAGTGAAAGCAACTGGAAGTCAAAGGTAATCTGAAGATATGCTTACCTGCTGATACAAACTCAACTCTCTAAATATAGTAAATAAAATAGTTGTCCGGCCCTATAAGGCTCGGTATATATATATAAATGCTCTGCCTTAGTAGGCTCGCTCATAGACGCTCAGACATACTAGGCTCTGTATCTCGACCAACTGGGCTCGCTCATAGGCGCTCGGCCACAGTAGGCTCGGTATATAACTTACCATCTGATCAGAGGTTACCCAATAGGGGCCTGCCCATCGATTATAGCTCGATGGTAATGAAAATACTGTAATACTGTATATATACTCTCTTATTTCTTGACTGGAAGAAGGAAATACTCAAATGAATATGAATTCCTGATAAAAAGAATATTGTAACTTACAAGACTAGAAAAATACACGTAAAATTCGGGATATGAATTTTTCTTTATGCCTCATTATCAAACTCGTGTAATTAAGAGATCATGCAAAATGAAATAAGAGCTTAACCTTAACATACCTGGACTAGGGGAAAAATCGTATAATATTTCTTGGAAAAAATTACACCGTACTCCTTTAGAACCACAAAATTTTACGTTGCTATGGTTCTAACAATTCTCGCTAGAATTGTTTGCAAGAATTTCGTTAGAAACTTTTTCAGTTGAAGCTTAGCGTCTGTTCTTGAATATTTGAATTAGGAAGAAAGACTTGTAGTCTAATTTGTTATTCTCTGTTCAAATGAACCAAACTTTTAAAAGAGACCCAAATTTTTAAAAGAGACCAAATGTTATATTCACCTTGAGTGTTTACGCGTTGAAGTTAGATAGCCACTAATCTTCATATGACTACTTAGTCATTGGCTTTGTGAGCTTCCTTGCTGCCACGTATTATCTCAAAATTTAATAATTAATTAGGTAATTTCCCGTTACCCGATAATTAATTAATTACCTTCGTAATTAAAAATTATCTCAAATTTAGAATACTACTCACTTTTAACATATCGTATACACCTTACTATCATGACCATGTGGTACCTTGTATGGTATCCCGACATGCCAAACTTGGACGAAAATTTATTTTCCTTGACTTGCTTCCCCTCTCACCTTCACGAATTTACTCATTTTCTTTAATTCGTGTAACCTTTATCCTTCATGGCACTTACTTATCGCTTGTTGCAAATAGCATAAATACGTTAACCTCAAGATAATCTCATCTCCGAGCTTACATCGATTAATTTACGACGAAACTTTAATATACGAATATGCGGGATGTAACATCATTCCCCTCTTTGTAACATTCGTCCTCGAATGTTGACTAGTGCTCTTATCATTTTCATAGTCTATGTCTTCCGAATACTTTATTACTCTCCTTGCCATCTAGGCAACTGTTCTGTGATTAAATCCAAAGGCCAGGGCATTCCCCCCTTTAGGCCTCTTTCTCACACCACGACTTATGGTCGGAATCCTTCCAATCTCGTCACTGTTGCTACCTTCTATCATGCAGCATGTATGACTCTGACCTTGTAAGTGCGCTTATGCGCCTCTTCTCTCCCTTTTTATCAATTTCTAGGCCTTACTTTGTAAAAATATACAGAGCTTAATAAGATGTCCCTCTGGGCGTCTATAGGTATACTGAAGTTCTTTGCTCGATACTTTATCGAATTCATGAATATCGACATATCATGTTTTATAGCCCCGGTTATACATCCGTGGGACTTTACTGTATCCAGGTAGGTCATACTATACTATAACTCTTACTTCAATTTATCGTTGCTGAGGTCTGCTACCAAACTCCAGGTTACTCTTGTTGTTTATCTTATATGCATAAAGCTAAATCCTTTAATGCTTCTTCATTACTGTTCATCTTAAGACTGATTGCCCAATCTCATCTCGTACTTTGCAAGTTTTACCCATGTCTCATCGGGGACACCTGGAGTAATTAGACTGATCCACTTAGGAGAGATATTATACTTCCATAACCATATTTTATAGCATTCCAATGTGATTCACCTTACGTAGGTATTTTAATCCCATAGAATTCATGAAATCCTCTTCAAATCATTACTCAATCGAAGGTCCAAACGTGATCCTTTATCTATCACAAATTACATCTTTATTCTACTACCCTGGCAGCATTCCATCTCTTCTAAATGCTACTAGTCTTAGACTCCTTTGAGTTTGCTCAGGATATACTGAGCTTTCTATAATTTAGAGAAATCATCAGCTTCCTTGTTTTCACGGGCTTAATCCCGAGGACTCATCCATTTTTGTCACCTTCTCACTTGCCCTTATCTTATCCTTACTCATGTCTTTCTAAAACCTTGTCGTTCTGTCATTACTTTAGCTTCGACCTATTTCCTTATGCTTTTCTAAAATCTTGCATCGTATCTTCTATATCTTTCATGAACTTCCTCCATATAGGTATAATTCACGTCCATAACTTGAAGCTCTATTATAATACTTGTACCTCTGGTGTATACACAATTCGGTGGGAGCTTCATACTGATTTCTTATGAGGCGGGTACTCTTCTAACTGATTTTATCATACCCCATTGTAGAATATGACTACTGTACTATCTCTCTTGTACTTCTGATATTAAGAGTGATCCTGCAATGTTCTCAATCACGATTTCTATAATTTTCTGGGTCCAATAATCAAACTTCTGATTTACTTCGTTGATGTCACTCTTTAGTTCCCTCCTTCTTCTGATCTTCCTTCATGTCGGCTTAAGTTATCTCTCGATCTCTGGTTCATGGTATTATTTATTCTGTTTAGCCTTTCATGGGCGCTGAAGAATATGCATGATACAATCATTTAACAATTTAATCTTTCGTTTAAGTCCTGGGCTCAATTATTTCTTTTAACGTATACCAGAATCTTCTACGGCTGTATATGCTGCATGTATAAAATCCCGAACCCTTAAGTGCGTTCATAACGTAACCAACTCTGGATCATTGATCGGATAATTTCTTTCGTTCCATCTTAACTTTCTTTCAACGTATGCTATTACTTTTCCTGGTATTTCTGCCCCCGTGTTGCATCCATAATTAGCTTATCTTAGTGCCCACACATGCAGAGTTTTCGTGCAACTCATATGATCTCGAATATTACTTTTAATTTTTAGTTCTCATTCGTTAGCCACGATAGGTGCCACTTTCCTTTGGAGTGCTTACAATGTTGTTGTGATACTGTTATTACACGACCATTTCCTCTTTAGGTAGTTGTGCTTAGGTTGAAGCCTTCTTCCTTATTTCCTCAGCTAGTCTTTCGTTGTAGTACTTAGGGAGAACCCTTGACTCTCGTAAAGTTGTGATCTTATTACGGACCTTTTGATGACCTTCCTTGCCTATAATCATCTGTAGTTTCTTACTCTGTGCCCTTGTGCTTGTGGGGTTGCTTCTGGACTGATATTTTGATTGCTTCCCTGTGCCACTTTCTTTTATCCCCGTAACACTTATACGGTACCTTTAACTACCCCGAATCCTATTTGAATATATCTCAAGTAATAACATTACTGCGAGGCTAAATTCTCCATTTCGGGATTTGCTGCATTTATCTTGCACGATCTGCTGATTTGTCTGTAATTTCTTGTCTAGTCACGACTAGGCTCTTCCTTAACCAACTACTAACTACTCGTCAGACCATTCTCATATCCATATTCCGCGTAATCTTTCTTAGGTTATTTCCTTGTCTTAACTTACCTCATGTACTGGCTCCTTATCTATTAATAACATCCCGAGCAGGAACCTTTACTTCCTTTCCTTGACGTGGTGTTTGCATAATGTTTTGGAATCATAGAATACATGTAGGATTTGAATAAATGTAATGTCATCCCTTTGTCATTTTTGGCATCTTTTCATATCATCGATGACCCTTACTCGCTTTGCGGTAATCCTTCTGTACCAAGGATGACAAAATTCCTTACTCGCGATGGTGACACTTAGTGTAACTGGCACATACAGACCCTTAAGCTTAACTTTGCTCATATAGTTTGCTTTAGGGAAACTTCTCCCTGAACGACCATTCTCTGAATTCATCACGGATCTCCTTCTGTTGTCCATTCTATTGTTGTCGGAATACAATACGAAATTCTCATGATGCTGACGATTGTCAAATCACTCAGTTCTTAATTCATGTTTAGTTTATCCTGTTCACCAATCCATACTGGTTCTATTTCTCTGGGGTCTAACTTTTCCTTTTTGGTAATCGCATTAGAGTTGCGAACTTGTTTCTCGAAATGGGGACATGACTGTATGGCCTATACTATTTTGTTGTCCTAAGGCCTGTCACCTCTCGTCTCTTCCTTCACTTGACTATAGATTCTGTGAAACTGTCATATTTTGATCTACCGTTGTCATCCATGTATCATATTTCACTCATAATGCTTCATTATCCCTCTTCCTACTTTCTTTCTAATATTTTTATTTATCATTTTACTCTGAAAACTCGAGTCAAGACATTCTTTCGCTTTTAGCTCCTCTTTGCTCCATCCAGTTGCTCTTCGGGTTGCTTAATGTTCTCGCTCTACTAGGGACGCGAGCCACACTAAGCTAGTATTTATCCCTTCAAGGTTTCCAGTTCGTATCTTTGTAGTACTCATATCTAGCTGTACTATTTTAGTGTGCACCATCTGGGTGTCTCACAAGGAGATCTATTAGCACATTTTCAGTATCCTTCGGAAATGTCAACTAACACAACAATCCGTCCACCATTGTGGCTCACTCTAACCCCAGCCGGATCATGATATTATGTCCTTCTCTTAAACCATATTTGTTAGCTCCCATAGAGCATAATCTTAGATTGGTGAGGCCAATTATACATACCTCTGTTACTTTTGAAGGTAATTCAAATTTCTTATATCTCTTCCTGAATGGTAAATAAGGATAATCTTTATTAACTGGGTGCCTCGTACCCTTCTTCACCTTGTTTATTTTACTTACTGCAACTCGTGTCTAACTTTCGATTCCGTTATTCCTTCTTACTGTAAGAGTGGATAAGTATTCTTTCCTAAAAACTCCTTATCAATAACCGTACACCTTTTAGTACACGCATGATTTGCGGAAGACCTCTTATTTACTCATCATAAGCAGGATGCAAAATCGAGTTCCTCTAACTCAACACTTCCACAACTATATCTCTTATCGATCGTCTTTCTGAATGAAGGCATCGTCTTATTACAATAGACGTTCGGGATTTGAATTCTTATAAGTGAGCTATACCACATGATCTAGAGTAAGAAGAAAGAGTAATAGTCCTAAATGTCATGTAGCCTCCTGCTTATAAGTGTGGTGCACAATACACCCATAAACAAGACTCTACTAGACACGGCTTGCAGACTCCCTAGGACAGAACTGCTCTGATACCACTTTGTCACGCCCCGAACCTGGGGGCGAAACCGGAACCTGGTGCCTCATCTATCCTTGCGTACCAACTTGTGACTAAGGAACTCTGAATGTGATGTCATACTTTGGACATGGGCCACATTGCAAGACAACTGCGAATGCTGACTAATTATCAATATAAAGCTGGGCCGACAAGACCGTCATAACTACTACAGCTGGCAAACCAACGAAGTATACATAAAAGGCTTATCAGCCCAACATACTGCGCTAACTGACAGGATATGCCTACAAGCCTCTACTGGTGGATATACTGTGATCGGAACAGCTCCCCGACCTACTCATAACATATATACATAAATACACAAGATGTACATAAAACTCTAGACCCGGCAACTCCGAAAGGCATGGAGCTTACCAATCAAGCTGAACTCGGGCAACACTTAATGAGGAGGTCTACCCGTCTGTCTGTCTGAACCTGCACGCATGAAATGCAGTGCCCCCAGAAAAGGGACTTCAGTACAAAATAATGTACCGAGTATGTAAGGTAATATACTAAAAGCTGAAACTGAACTGATAATATAATAAGTTAAAGCAACTGGAAGTCAAAGATAATCTGAAGATATGCTTACCTGCTGATATTGACTCAACTCTCTCAATGTAGTAAGTAAAATAGTTGTCCGGCCCTATAAGGCTCAGTATATATATATATATAACTGCTCTGCCGTAGTAGGCTCGCTCATAGGCGCTCGGCCATACTAGGCTCTATATCTCGACCAACTGGGCTCACTTATAGGCGCTCGGCCATACTAGGCTCTATATCTCGACCAACTGGGCTCGCTCATAGGCGCTCGGCCACAGTAGGCTCGGTATATAACTTACCATCTGACTTGAGGTTGCCCAATAGGGGCCTGGCCATCAATTATAGCTCGATGGTAATGAAAATACTATAATACTGTATATATATACTCTCTTCTCTCTTGACTTGAAGAAGGAAATACTCAAATTAATATGAAGTCCCAATAAAAGGAATATTTACTTACAAGACTAGAAAAATATACGTAAATTTCGGGATATGAATTTTTCTTTGTGCCTCGTTATCAAACTCGTATAATTACGAGATCATGAAAAATGAAGGAAGAGCTTAGCCTTAACATACCTGGAGTAGGGAAAAATTCGTATAATATTTCTTGGAAAAGATTACACCGTACTCCTTTAGAACTACAAAATTTTACGTTGCTACTGTTCTAACAATTCTCACTGGAATTGCTTGCAAGAATTTCGTTAGAAACTTTTTCAGTTGAAGCTTAGCGTCTGTTCTTGAATATTTGAATTAGGAAGAAAGACTTGTAGTCTAATTTGTTATTCTCTGTCCAAATGAACCAAACTTTTAAAAGAGACCCAAATTTTTAAAAGAGACCAAATGTTATATTCACCTTGAGTGTTTACACGTTGAAGTTAGATTGCCACTAATCTTCATATGACTACTTAGTCATTGGCTTTGTGAGCTTCCTTGCTGCCACGTATTATCTCATAATTTAATAATTAACTAGGTAATGTTTCGTTACCGGATAATTAGTTAATTACCTATGTAATTAAAACTTATCTCAAATTACTTAAAATATTACTTACTTTTAACATATCTTATACACCTTAATATCATGGTCATGTGGTACTTGTATGGTACTAGTCCATAAATACCGGGTATTATTGCTCGGCCCGTATTTTATCCCAACATGCTAAACTTGGACAAAAATTCATTTTTCCTTGACTTGCTTCCCCTCTCACCTTCAAAAATTTACTCATTTTCTTTAATTCGTGTACCCTTTATCCTTCGTGGAACTTACTTATCGCTTGTTAACCTCAAGATATCTCATCCCTGAGCTCAAGTCGATTAACTTACTACGAAACTTTAACATATGAAAATGCAGGATGTAACATGGAAATAGTCAAGGATATTGGGGAGGCAACAACCAAGGGGGATGGAAAAATAAACAAGGAAATCGCGGTTCGGGCTTTCAAAGGCCCCCGATGTATCAACAACCGAGCAACCTGCTTCCTTATCCTTCACATAGTCCAAGCTCTTCCAACAATGAGATGAGGCGAATTCATAACATGTTCAAACAGATGATGGAGAAGAATGCCGACTCCAATGCTCAACTAGCATCTCAAAACACTTCAATTTGCAATTTGGAATTTTAATTGGGGAAAATCTCGCAAGGTTTAAACATTCGTCCTAAGGGGGCACTACCAAGTGACACGGTGGTGAACCCAAAGGATGGAAAAAATACGGGACGTGCCATGGCCGTTACTACAAGGAGTGGAAAAGGTGGGGATGCACCCACCTCAAGTCAAAGGAAAATTATGGATGATGAGCAAGCGGTACAAGAATACGAGATCCCGAACAATGTGGTGCAAGAAAATGACGAAGTAAGAATTGATATTGATGACAATCTGGAGGAGACTCAAGAGGAAGTGAACCCGTCTAGCGAGCACATTGTTGACATACCGAAACCGGTAGTGCCAAATGCTAAGGCACAAATGCCAAGCCTCCTCCTTCATACCCTCAAAGGCTTGCCGAGAAAAAGGGAGAGAATCAATTCAAAGAGTTCATTGACATGATGAAGAGTCTATCTATTAATGTGCCATTGGTTGAGGCTTTGGAGCCAACGGTCGGTTATGCAAAGTTCATGAAGGACTTGCTGACAAAGAAGAAATCGATGAATTCTGAAACTATAAAGATGACTCATCAAATGAGTCCAATTGTGCATTCAATGGCTCCTAAATTGGAAGATTCCGTCGCTTTCACAATCCCTTGTACCATTGGAAGTGCCAACTTTGCAAAAGCTCTTTGTGATCTTGGGGCATGTATCAATTTGATGCCCTATTCAGTTTTCAAGACTTTGGGAATTGGGAAACCAAGACCCACATCTATGAGATTAAAAACGGTGGATCGTACCTTGAAAAGACCGTTGGTTATAATTGATGATGTGTTGGTTCGTGTTGATAAATTTATTCTCCCGGCAGATTTTGTGATTCTTGATTGTGAAGTGGACTATGAGGTGCCAATTATTATGGGTAGACCTTTCCTTGCTACGGGGAAAGCTCTTGTTGATGTGGAAGCCGGTGAACTCACTTTTCGGGTGGGTGATGAAAAGGTGGTTTTCCATGTGTGCAAATCAATGAGGTAACAGAAGAGAAATGGAGTGTGTTAGTTTGTGACTTGGTGACCAATGTGATTATTGATGATATTAGTTCCACGATGGATGTTGATGATACATTGGAGGTCGTTTTGCTTAACCTTGATGATGACGAAACGGATGGCTATGTGGAATGCGTGAACTCATTGCAAGGAATGGGGTCGAACACTTATGAACCCCGCAAATTGTCCTTGGATCCAGAAAATCGTAAGACTCCTCCAACAAATCCCTCAATCGAGAAGCCTCCCACTTTGGAGTTAAAGCCATTGCCTCCGCATCTCAGGTATGAATTCCTTGGCCCTTGTTCTACTTTGCCGATTATTCTTTCCACTTGTTTGAGTAACGTGCATGTAAACTCTACATTGGTGGTGCTACAAAAGAGGATGAAGGATATTGGATGGACATTGGCGGATATTAGGGGGATAAGCCCCGCATTTTTCATGCATTAGATTAATTTGGAGGAAGGTGCTAAACCATATATTGAACATCAAAGGAGACATAATGAAGCCATGCAAGAGGTTGTCAAAAAGGAGATCATCAAGTGGTTAGATGCTGAGGTTGTTTACCCCATTTCTGATACTTCGTGAACTTCTGTTGTGCAATGTGTCCCAAATGAAGAGGGCATGACGATGGTTACTAATGACAAGAACGAGTTGATTCCTACAAGAACGGTGACCAGGTGGAGAGTGTGTATGGACTAACACAATCTCAACAAAGTCAAAAGGAAGGATCATTTCCCATTTCCCGTCCTAGATCAAATGCTTGATAGATTGTCCTATTGTGTTTTCTATTGTTTCCTTGATGGTTATTTCGGCTACAATCAAATTCTTATTGCTCCGAAGGATCAAGAAAAAACTACTTTCACATGTCCTTACGGTACTTTCGCATTCTCGCGGATGCCATTTGGGTTATGCAATGCACCAACAACTTTTCAAAGGTGGATGTTAGCTATCTTCATGGACATGGTGGAGGATATCCTTGAAGTCTTCATAGATGAATTTTTGGTGGTCAGGAATTCTTTCGATTATTGTTTTGAAAATTTTGATAAGGTCTTGGCAAGATGTGAAGAGACGAATTTGGTGCTCAATTGGGAGAAGTGTCATTTCATGGTTGAGGAAGGCATTGTCCTTGGCCACAAGATCTCAAAGAATGGCATTGAAGTCGACAAGGCTAAGATTGAGGTGATTTATGAACTTCCACCTCCAACATCCGTTAAGGGAGTGAGGAGTTTTTAGGGTCATGGGGGGTTCTACAAGCGTTTCATCAAGGATTTTTCCAAAGTGGTGAACCCCTTGTATAAGCTTTTGGAGAAAGATTCCAAATTACATTCCAATGAGGATTGCATGAAAGCATTTGAATTTCTCAAGTTCAAGTTGACAACTGATCTTATTATCACCGCACCGGATTAGAGCTTGCCTTTTGATCTCATGTGTGATGCTAGTGATGTGGCGGTTGGAGGAGTTATGGGTAACGTATCAACAAGATCTTTCATCAGGTCAACTATTCTAGTAAGACCATGAATGATATGTGACCGAAAAAGAGCTCCTTGCTATTGTTTTTGCTATGGAGAAGTTTTGCCCGTACTTGATGGGTACAAAGATGATTTTCCACACAGATCATACGGCACTTTGGTACCTTATGAGAAAGAAAGATTCAAAGGCTCAGTTAATGAGACGAGTTCTTTTAATGCAAGAGTTCGATTTAGATATCCAAGACCGCAAAGGCAGCAAAAACCAAGTAGCGGACAGTTTGTCTCGCTTGGAGGAGGAGGGGAGGCCACATGACAAACTTGAAATCAATGACTCCTTCCCTTCTAGCCATTGCAATGACCGAGATGCCATGGTTCAATGATTTAGAAAATTATATTTATGATTGGTATTATACCGGATGAGTTCTCTTTAAACCAAAGGGAGAAGCTCATACGGATTGCCTAGTCTATTATTAGGATGAGCCGCACGTCTTCCGAATTTGTACTGATGGCGTGATTAGAAGATGTGTGCCGGAGGAGGAACGAGTTAAAATTCTTGGGGCTTCTCATTCTTCACCATATGGTTGGCACTATGGCGTAGCAAGAACGACGACCAAAGTGTTGAGTTGTGGATTCTATTGGCCTACTCTCTACAATGGGATTTCAAAGAAAAATGAGATGCCCCTCACCACCATCTTGGAAATTGACATTTTTTATGTGTGGGATATTGATTTTATGAGTCCGTTTGTAAGCTCTTGTGATAACACCTACATTTTGGTAGTGGTGGATTATTTGTCAAAATGGGTCGAGGCCGTTTCTCTACCCAACAACGAAGCAAGAAGTGTGGTGGCATTTTTTAAAAATAACATATTCACAAGGTTTAGTACTTCGCGGGCCATCTTAAGCGATGGGGTTCGCATTTTTGCAACAAAGCTTTTGACACCATGCTTAGCAAGTATGGTGTCACGCACAAAGTCACGACTCCATATCACCCTCAAGCAAGTGGACGCGTAGAAGTCTCCAATCGGGAGATCAAGAGTATTTTGTCAAAATCAGTGAATGTTAATCGGACAGATTGGTCAAAGAAAGTTGATGATGCTTTATGTGCTTATAGAACGTCTTACAAAACACCGATTCGGATGTCTCCATACCGTTTGGTAATCGGGATAGCTTGTCACTTTCCTGTGGAACTTGAGCACAAGGCCACGTGGGCTTTGAAGAAGCTAAATTTTGAGTGGGATGTCTCCGCCAACTTAAGGGTGGAACAATTGAATGAGCTAGATGAATTTTGGTACCATGCATGTACAGGTTCATCCTTGTACAAGGAGAAGATGAAGTACCTCCATGACAAGTACATTCAGAACAATGAGTTTAAAGAAGGTGATCTTGTGTTATTGTTCAATTCTCGGTTACGGATGTTTCCGGGAAAATTAAAGTTTAATTGAAGTGGCTCGTTTGAGGTTGTGAGTGTGAAACCCTTTTTGTGCATTGGACTTAAATAATAAAAATAATGAACTGTTTAGAGTCAATGGTTACCAGGTGAAGCACTATCTGAGAAAAGTCGGTGATGGTCACGTTGTGGCAGTGATTCATTTCAAGTGATGATGGTAATTTGCGTCGTGCCGCGACGTTAAATCAAACGCTTCTTGGGAGGCAACCCATGTTCTTTTTTTTCTTCTTTAGAAAGGTCTTGTTTTGTGCTAACTGATTCTGAACTGTGTTGCAGGAATAAGTGTGCTTTGCAGGAACTGCGCTAAAAAAATGGCTAAGTGTGAAAAAAGTACAAACCGCACAAATTTGAAGGCCACAACATAAAGGGATCTGCGGTTGCACAATTCTTGTGCAGAAAGCACAACTGGAGATCAGAAATGGCAAACTCTCTGAAGTTAGCCTGTCAGAGAAATGGCCAAAGTGCGGCCGCACAATTTCATGTGCGGTCCGCACCAAAATCTACGGCTGCACTAAAAAATGTGTGGGCCGCAGATCAACAAAAGGGTAATGTGTAACAGTTAAAGTAGTGCGAACCGCACATGAAATTGTGCGGCCGCACTCATCTTTGAACTCTTTCCCAAACCGGTCAATTATAAATAGTAGCTTCATCACCACTGTTCAAACTTTACGAACTCTCAACAATTAACACAAAGGAAAGCAAAGTACACTCAATTGATTCATGCATCTCACACTCATTTCATCATCTTTGGTTCTTTCTTGCATCACTACATTACTGGTACGTTCAATTCATCTTTAAAATTTTCAATTTTCTTAATTTTGGTCATAATTAGTTTAGTTATGTTTAGGCCCAATGTTAAATTCATCATCATGTGAGCTTAAACTTGTGTGGGTAACTTCCAATTTGCTATTTGGGGGATGGATAAACTGTGTACCATCTCTAAATGATGCGCAAATTAGAAACCCTAAGTTTACTGCCAATTGTTTTTGAATTGTGCAGTATGCAGATTAGTAGGATAGGTCATATTGTGAAATGATTGTGCGGACCGTACTTGAATTGTGCGGTCCACAGAAATTGAACTGCGGCCGCCGTAAAGTGTGTGCAGCCGCAGATCGAGCAATTCTCTGACTTTAGAGAGTTGTGATTTTTGAGCTTGCATTGTGTGGCCGCACTCAAAATTGTGCGTTCGCACTTAAAATTGTGCCGAACCGCAGAACCACCACTGCGTCTGCACTTCCAAAATTGTGCGGTCCGCACAAGCCCATCTGCGGCCGCGCTAAAAAATGTGTGGACCACATTTCCTAAACCTGCATATTTTTTTGTCTAAAACTTTACGGTACTATGAATTTGAACTGTAACTGATTCCTGTTGCTAAGTATTGTAGACAATGGTTAGATCTCGGGGACGAAGTGGTACATCCAAGGGGAGGGGTGAACCTTCCCGAGGCTGAGGCAGGGGCACCCTACCACTCTCTATGCAAAAAGGGATATCCAAAAAGGCATCTTCCGGGCGAGGTAGAGCTGCAGATCCCTCTGAGTTCATACATCCCGTATTAGGAAGCATCAGAGGGCCACTCTTTGGAACAACAACCTAATGCCCAATCTCAACTACAGTCGTTTCAAGGGAGATACTAGCTCCGAAATGAGCCTTCCACCTCAGAACCCTCATTTGCTCATACCCCCATCGCACCAGTCATAGTTCATGTTGATGATAATTTTCTGGATGACGGTCGAGGGGGTGACAGATTTGTGAGCTTGACATCTTTCAACAGGTTCAGAGAGGGGTGGCCTCGGAGATCGCTCAACCAGTTTATTTTGAAAGTGTAATGACCCGGTCTGTTATTACGTAGAACTTGCATTTTTATTTCTGTCATTGACTTGTCATGGATTGGTTATTCAATTATTGATGTGTTAGAGTCGATAGGCTTGAAATCAGAATGGTTAATTGAGAATTCAGTAACTTAGTATTTAAAGATAGCCTTATAATGGAAAAAGTCAACTGAGAGTTGACTTATTAGGAAACGACCTCAGAATGCGTATTTTGTGGCTCGGATAGCTTCATTAGGTGATTTGGGACTTAGGAGTGTGTTCGGAATATTTTTGTGATGTCCGGTGTAGAATTATGCTTGAATTGGCGAAAGTTAGTTTTTGGTGATTTCTGGCCGGCAACGGAAAATAGGCTACGGGGTCGGAATGGAATTCTGACAGTTGGGACAGGTTTGTAATGTCATTTTTTATGTGTCTGCAAAATTTCAGGTCAATCGGAGTTGTTTTGAATAATTTCAGCATCATTGGTGGATTTTAGAAGTTTCAAAGTTCTTAGGCTTGAATCCGATGTAATTTTGGTGTTTTGATGTTAGTTTTGGTGTTTCGAGAGTGCAACTAAGTTTGAACGATGTTATGGGATATGTTGGTAAGTTTGGTTGGGGTCTCAAGGGGCTCGGGATTGATTTCGGGTGGTTAACGGGCATTTTTAGACTTAAAGGAAGAGCTGGTTTTCTGGTTTTTGTGCATCAGGGAATTGTGAGTCGCGATCGCATGGCGAAGGCTGCGATCGTGTAGAACACTCAGAGGGATAAAAAAAATTATGCAGCGCGATCGCGTGTATCGGAGTGCGATCGCGTAGGTGTAGAAGAAGGTGAAGTGCGATCGCGTAGGGTCATGACAGGCGCGTGGGGGTGAGGTCAAAGGGTCTTCGCGATCGCATGCATCGGATTGCGATCACGTGAGGTTGAGCTGCTGTGAACCGCGATCGCGTGGCTTTTGCCGCGATCGCAGTGAAGAAGTCACTGGGCAGTATATAACTAAACCCTCCGCGACTTAAACCCTTTTTACACCATTTTTGTACGGACATAGAGCTTTGGGGGAGATTTTTGAAGAAGGAAATCAGTGTTCCTCATAGAGGTAAGTTTTTTGATCATATAAAACTCGTTTATATGTTATTAAAGGTCAGATTTATGGTGGAAAATTAGGGAAAATCAGTGCAAATTGGGTAATTACGGCTTGGGATTTAGAGTCTTTAAAAATGGAGATTTGAGGGGTCATTTGGACTCCGAATTTAGTGTTCTTTATATGTACGGACTCGTGAGATGATGAAGAACAGTTTTGTATAAACATTTCTGAGTTTCGGGATGTGGGCCCAGAGGGTCGGGTTTGACCAATTTCGGGATTTTTGAGTAATTTTGATACATTTCGATTGGGATTAGTTCCTTAGCATATTATAATGATATACATCTGATTGTTGGTAGATTTGGAGCACTCAGACGCACTTGCCAAGTGACGGGCATGCGGGCGTTTACCGAATATTTGTAGCCTGGCTCATCCCATGGCATTGTCTAATGGTTATCAGAGGTTGATATTTGTACTGTGAAGGTGGTATTACCTTGAACGCAATAGAAATCATGCTAAGTATAAATGTTAAGGCTTCACGTCGATATGTTCAGACCGGAATGGTGGATAATTTCTTTCTCTATCTGTTATTTTTTTTTCATGTACTCAGTCCTGTTAAAGTACATGTTTCATGCCTCAGTCTCGTAAGTTGCTAGTTTATTCTATATTATCATTGGTTTGGGCTGATTTTTATATGTTAGAGCATTGTGAGTGAGACTGGAAGGTACCGACTGTGTGAGGCTTAGAGCCTGGTTTTGAGACAGTTATGAGGTCGGACTGCACACTGCAGCGATCCTGGAATCATGCCTTCGTTGGCTTGATATAGCGCTTGGGCTGAAAGGAGCCCCTCCGGAGTCTACACCCCCAGTGAGCGCACAGATATTGATGGATGGATTTCCATGGACATGGATCTTGACCGATTATTATGTTCCGGAGATGGATCTTGTATGTGGGTTTTATGTTCCGGGGATGGATTTTCTCCGTGGGGGCTGGATCGGCCTTTTTCCTCAGTACTAGGTGACTGTGTCACTCGTGTTTATGTAATATCTAGGATGGACTTTCCCTGGGTTGGAAGGCCGTATTCTAGTACTGAGTGGACCACCTTATGAGAGTTTGATTACTGAGTACACCTCATTCTTGATTCTAAATGAATTCACGCTACTATGCAGGGCTACAGACACAAATTTATGCATCTTGTTTATTTTCTGATATATTACTGTCATGTCCAAGTTATATACTGTTGTTCGAATTATCGGAGGTTTAGTCTGTCACTACCTCTCAGCCCGTAGTTTGGTTTCGTTACTACTGAGTTGGTGTACTCATGTTACCTCCTGCACCTTGTGTGCAGATCCAAGTACAGCGGGATTCAGCTCTAGTCAGTGAATAGCAGCAGTTTCATCAGAGTTGACGAGGTAGCAGCTGGCGACCGTGATCTCGTCTTCTCTTCCTTTTCTACCGTTGTATTTATTTTCAGACTATGTTGGTCATTTCTTTTTGGTTTTATTTAGTACTAGCAGCTCATGACTGTGTGACACTGGATCCGGGGTTTGTAGGAGTTAGGTTTTTATTTTTATAAACCTATTTTCAAATTCAAACTTACTATTATTATTGATTTCAGACTTGTTAAGAAGGATATTTTTTTGGAAATTGTATTTAGTTAGATAAAATGGGTGGCTTTCCTGGTTCCACGACAGGCGCCATCACGACTCCGGAAATGGGTCGTGAAAAGTTGGTATCAGAGCGCTAGGATAAATAGGTCTCACCAGTCATGAGCAGTTTTAGTAGAGTCTTCCAGATCGGTACGGAGACGTCTGTACTTATCTTCGAGAGGCTACAGAACCTTTAGGAAAAAAATCTCACATTCTTGACTCTTGTCGTGCGAATCCATTGATTCAACCTGAAGCGTAATTATTTGAACTCCTTTCATGTATTCAAACCTGCACGTGAGCGCTCGGTATCAGTCGTGCGCCGATGGTTTGTGACTTCCATTAATGGGATGTGATTTTAGCATGCTAGGGGCCAGTCTAGAGGACTTGAGGCCGGATTTTTGTCTGTATCTTGAGTGCCGAGATTTCATTTGAGTGAGCATATGTATTGGGGACTTATATGTCTGTGGGTGTCCTTATTGATGGTACTTTGTGACTAGATGACTACGTGGTGAGTTTGAGTGATAGTTAGATGTGTTCGAGTTTTTTGATTGTGACAAGAATGGACTAGCGGGAAATGTGGCAAGGATCATTAAGTATTTGATGTCTATATTGAGTGAGGATAGGGCTTCGAGTTGTGAGTGTATTGAAGGACCTCCCGTGTAGTTTAGTTGTTGAGTGAAGTAGATTTTTCTGTTGTGTTATGAGTTCCTGGTGATGTCTTTTGGGTTGACCAATGCCCCAACAACGTTCATGTATTTGATTGACGGTGTATTCAGCCGTGTTATAACTCCTTTGTTATTGTATTTATTTATGGCATCCTACCGTACTCTCGTAGCCAGGGATAGCATACTCAGCATTTGATGATGGTATTAATAGGGTATAGGGAGGAGAAGCTTTGTGCGAAGTTCTCCAAGTGTGAATTGTTGGCTTAGTTATATAGCATTCTAGGGACACGTGGTGTCCAGCGAAGGTATCTATGTGGTCAGACGAGTGTGAGTGGAGCTTCCAGAAGCTCAAGAATTCCTGGACCACATCTCCAGTGTTAGTATTGCCATCAGCTTCAGGTTCTTATACCGCTTATGGGATGTCTCGAGGGCAGGTAGTGGTTATGTTCTACTGTAGGAAGGTATAGTGATTGTGTGATAGCTATGATATTCGGAAGTGTATGGGGAGATAACATTTTGAGATTTAGCAGGTAGGGTATCTCTTGCGGGTTGTCCTGAGGTGTGTGACCCTTATGTTTATCTGTAGTAAGTTCTCTCTATGAGTAAATGATGCATGTTGCAATTTGAGTTTAGATCGCTTGTGGGAGTTGGCATGACCGTCACATGGTGGATGCGAGATTGGCAATTGATTTGAGTGTTAGATGGTTTGGGTCATATAAGCTTATGGAGGATTTAGTTGAATCCCACCACAACATGGTGGAAATGATAATGTGTGGGCATAGTCTTGTTTATCATGATCATTGGCTTTGAGCCAAGTGGGGGAGTTCGTTATTGATAAGTTGATTACATGATTATGTGTTGTATTGGCTTCAGTTCGAGGTATATTGGTGAATCAGTTATGACCTGCAGAGGTGGAGTCTGGGAATGACTCGAGTAATGGAAATTTCTTCGATACAAGTTGTAATGTACTTTACGGATAGTGGAATTCATTGTATGATGAAGTTGTACTGGTAAGTGTAGAATGTGCAATGTATGGGCGTGCTTGTTGCTTCAAAGGTGTGGACTACCTTCCTAGTATGTGGATTGCAATAGGGGTCAGGTCGTTCTGTTTACTTGGTTAGTGTAATTGAAATTTCGTAGAGTAAATGGCATTCGAGAATGTTTCAGACGGATTCAAGGTTATATGTAGCGATCGAGGATCTTCAAGGTGTGAGAAGGGCTAGAACTGAGATTTATGGGAAATGTGTCTAGGCTTGTGGTGTATTTGCATTATCATGGATTCTATCCATCAGTATCAGGAATGTGAAGGTAATGACTTTAAATTCGTAGGAAGTCTCTTCAGGGTAAGTATTTCTAATGTGGTGCATAGGGATAATTGAGGGAGTATTCAACGGCCTATGAGCCTTAGACGGTATATTTTTATGCTCGGGTTTTGTGCGGTGAGTCGGGATTGAGAATTGCGGTATTATAGCAAGAAGAAGTATCAATTCGAAGGTAAGTCAGAAGGAACTTGAATGAATAGGACAGCTTGGTAGTAGGTTGGATCGGGATAATAAGGGATATGGTTCGTTCTTTGGGTGTTTATAAGGTACTGAGTTGCTACAAGTGATTATTAGCAATTTTCTTGGAATTTGGTGGCATGCGTAGCTTGGTTGAGTTAGAAGGATTCATTCCTGGCGGTTTGGTGTTGTACAAGTGTGATTCGGGAGTTCTTAATGGTTTCTACCACGGTTGGAGATGTATATTTCTACGGGCGTAAGGGTCAGGTGATGTATAGTGATTTTGTTTCTAGATGGGATCGAATGGAAAGTTCTTGGCTAGCTGGGTACGTAGTTGTTGTGGCTAGGAAGGTAGAATGAAGTTCTCATATTTATCATAGGATTACATGGCGTATGCGGCATTTTGTGTATAGTGGAGAGTGGCATACGTGAGGTCACGGTTCAGTTCTGGAAGGAAGGTCAGAACTGGCAGCTTCAGATGATTAGGTAAAGGATACCACTATTGGATGGATGGATGAGAGTTTACATTCATTAAGGACAATGTGTTTAAGGCAATGCGTTGAATAAGGGTGCTTTATTGGTGTTACGACGCTCTTTTGTTGGATCGCCTGCTGATATTCAAGGTTTCTTGGTGACACAGAGGAATTATGGGGGTATCCCTCGCAGAATGATAAAGTATTAGGGGCGTGTTATACATTTGAGCGGTGGAATTGGGATCAGATATGGTAATTGGTGCGCCTCATGGATTTTGAGACTGGGAGTTTCCATGAACAGATTATTTTTGTAGTTGTGAACTACGAGGATGCGAGCAAGCTAGTCAGGTGTTAGTATATGTCATGATTCAGTCATTATGAACGTTCGGAGAGTTATCTACCTATTGTGGGTGACCACAGTTGACTTAGAGTTATTGGTAGGCCGGTATGGGTGTGTGGTCTACACCGAGTTGGAATTGTTGACTCCGAAATGCTATTGTTGAGGGATGTACCATTTGATTGTGATTGAGCTTATTCGTGCTTTGGAGTGATCTATGAGTTACCTTTCAGTGTTCAAGCAGTTGTGACCATTGGTTGTATATGCATAGGATGCGGTCCTAATTGGGCTTATTAGGATTGAGACGTGTTGGTCAAATTATTGTTGGTTCGGGTGGCATGGTATCGTCCGATTTTCTCCCGTGATTATGGAAATGCACTTTGAGTAATTGATGTCGAATTTCGCATGGTTATTGATTTTGAGCAAGGTGGTTTGGAGTGTGTCATGTGGTCCAGTGGTTGGATGGGATCACGCTTTGCAGCTCAATTAGGTAGAGGTATGATCCTTGGTGTCGGATTTGTGTGATATGGTTTCACGATGTGTATCAGGCTTTTAGTATGATGTGGTAATGGTAAGTGTTAGTGGAAGGATAGCCCTCTTGTGTGAGTCTTCTTTATTTAATGAATTGAACTCTTGGTATGTGGTTATTGAGTGCACAAGTTGCACAAGTTATGGATCTGGATGGTATTGTTACTAATCGGGTGAATGGTTACTGGGTTATACGTGTCTCTTTCATCATCAGCAGTATATGGAAGTGTTAGAACGAGGCATGGTTTGATAAGAGGGTATGTACCGGTATTGAGTAGTTTGAACAATTGTTGTGGTTAGGAGTTACCGCTATGAGTGGTTGAGCCACGCGGTATATTATGTGATTTCATCTTGAGTAACGGATATGGGTTGATACAACGTGGTCAGACTATTTCAGCTTATAGTTGTGGAAATTTGAACTTATAAATTATTTCAGAAGTGGAAACTTGGTTTTAAGGTCTATGGGTCAGGATTTGATAATGAAATTTCAGTTATGTTGTGTTATCGGACGTAGATGGGGTAAGGTGACATGGGATCACCTCCGAATATGTGCATGGAATATTACACAATAATTTTTGGTGGTATTGCAACAGCTCTAGGCACGTTCGAGGACGAACATATGTTTAAGTGGGGGAGAATGTAACGACCCGGTCTGTCGATACGTAGAACTTGCATTTTTATTTCTGTCATTGACTTGTCATGGATTGGTTATTATATTATTGATGTGTTAGAGTCGATAGGCTTGAAATCAGAATGGTTAAATGATAATTTAGTAACTTAGTATTTAAAGATAGCCTTATAATGGAAAAAGTCAACCGAGAGTTGACTTATTGGAAAACGACCTTGAAATGCGGATTTTGTGGCTCGGATAGCTTCGTTAGGTGATTTGGCACTTAGGAGTGTGTTCGGAATATTTTTGTAATGTCTGGTGTAGAATTAGGCTTGAATTGGCGAAAGTTAGTTTTTGCTGATTTTCGGTCGGCATTGGAAAATAGGCTATCGGGGTCGGAATGGAATTCCGATAGTTGGAACAGGTTCGTAATGTCATTTTGTATGTGTCCGCAAAATTTCAGGTCAATCGGAGTTGTTTTGGATAGTTTCGGCATCATTGGTGGATTTTAGAAATTTCAAAGTTCTTAGGCTTGAATCCGATGTAATTTTGGTGTTTTGAGAGTGCAACTAAGTTTGAACGATGTTATGGGATATGTTGGTAAGTTTTGTTGGGGTCCCGAGGGGCTCAGGATTGATTTTGGGTGGTTAACGGGAATTTTTAGACTTAAAGGAAGAGCTGGTTTTCTGGTTTTTGTGCAGCAGGGAATTGTGCGTCGTAATCGCATGGCAAAGGATGCGATCGCGTAGAACACTCTGAGGGCCAGGAAAAATTATGCATCGCGATCGCGTGAGTGCGATCACGTGGGCTAGGTCGCGATCGCGTAGGGTCATGATAGGCGCATGAGGGTGAGATCAAAGGGTCTTTGCGATAGCGTGCATCGAGTTGCGATCGCGTGAAGAGCTGTTGTGAACCGCAATCGTGTGGCTTTTCCCGCGATCGCAGTGAAGAAGTCACTGGGCAGTATATAATTAAACCCTCCGCGACTTAAACCCTTTTTACACCATTTTTGTACGGACAGAGAGCTTTGGGGGCGATTTTTGAAGAGGGAAATCAGTGTTCTTCATAGAGATAAGTGTTTTGATCATTAAAACTCTTTATATGTGATTAAAGGTCAGATTTATGGTGGTAAATTAGGGAAAAATCAGTGCAAATTGGGTAATTAGGGCTTGGGATTTAAAGTCCTTAAAAATGGAGATTTGAGGGGTCATTTGGACTCCGAATTTAGTGTTCTTTATATGTACAGACTCGTGAGATGATGAAGAATAGTTTTGTATAAAACATTTTGAGTTTCGGGACGTGGGCTCGGAGGGTCAGGTTTGACCAATTTCGGGATTTTTGAGTATTGTTGATACATTTCGATTGAGATTAGTTCCTTAGCATATTATAATGATATACATCTGATTGTTGGTAGATTTGGAGCACTCAGAAGACGAATTTAGAGGCAAGGGCACTGCGGAGTAGTATATTAGCCGGTTTTGAGGTAAGTAATGCTTCCAAACTTGGAACTAAGGGTTCGAAACCCCAAAATATTTGATATGATATGATATGTTAACTAAGGTGACGCACTTGCCAAGTGACGGGCATGCAGGCGTTTATCGAATATTTGTAGCCTGGCTCATCCCATGGAACTGTCTAATGGTTATCTTAGGTTGATATTTGTACTGTGAAGGTGATATTACCTTGAACGCAATAGAAATCGTGTTAAGTATAAATGTTAAGGCTTCACACCGATATGTTCAGACCGGAACGGTCGATTATTGTTGTCTCTATCTGTGATTATTGTTTTCACGTACTCATTCCTGTTAAAGTATATGTTTCATGCCTCAGTCTCGTAAGTTTCTAGTTTATTCTATATTATCATTGGTTTGGGCTGATTTTTATATGTTAGAGACTTGTGGGTGAGACTGGAAGGTACTGACTTAGTGAGGCTTGGAGCCTAGTTTTGAGACAGTTATGAGGTCGGACTGCACACCACAGCGATCCTGGAATCATGCCTTCGTTGGCTTGGTATAGCGCTTGGGCTGAAAGGAGCCCCTCCGGAGTCTTTACACCCCCTGTGAGCGCATAGATATTGAGGGATGGATTTCCCTAGACATGGATCTTGTCCGAGTATTATGTTCCGGAGATGGATCTTCTCTGTGGGTTTTATGTTCCGGGGATGGATTTTTTCCGTGGGTATTATGTTCCGGAGATGGATCTTCTCCGTGGGGGCTGGATCGGCCTTTTTCCTCAGCACTAGGTGATTGTGTCACTCGTGTTTATGTAATATCTAGGATGGACTTTCCCTGGGCTGGAAGGCCGTATTCTAGTACTTAGTGGACCACCTTATGAGAGTTTGATTACTGAGTACGCCTCATTCTTGATTCTAAATGAATTCATGCTAGTATCCAGGGCTACAGACACAAATTTATGCATCTTGTTTATTTTCTGATATATTACTGTCATGTCCAAGTTATATACTGTTGTTCGAATTATCGGAGGTTTAGTCTGTCACTACCTCTCAGCCCGTAGTTTTGTTTCGTTACTACTGAGTTGGTGTACTCACGTTACCGCATGCACCTTGTGTGCAGATCCAAGTTCAGCGGGATTCAGCTCTAGTCAGTGAATAGCAGCAGTTTCATCAGAGTTGAAGAGGTAGCAGCTGGCGACCGTGATCTCGTCTTCTCTTCCTTTTCTACCGTTGTATTTATTTTCAGACTATGTTGGTCATTTCATTTTGGTTGTATTTAGTACTAGCAGCTCATAACTGTGTGACACTGGATCCGGGGTTTGTAGGAGTTGGGTTTTGATTTTTATAAACCTGTTTTCAAATTCAAACTTACTATTATTATTGATTTCAGACTTGGTAAGAAGGATATTTTTTTGGAAATTGTATTTAGTTAGATAAAATGGTGGCTTGCCTGGTTCCACGACAGGCGTCATCACGACTTCGGATATGGGTCGTGACAGAAAGACTTGGATAGGTACAATCCAAATGTGGCAAAACAGTTTCGGAAGAGAAAATGGTAGACATGGTTCACTCAAAGTGTGGTGGTTTCCAAGGATCACTTAGTCCGGGAATTCTACGCTAATGTGGCGCACATCAAGAAGGGGACTAAGGTGACTAAAGTGAGGAATTTGAAAGTACTATTTTATCATAGCACCCTGAACACTTATTTGGGGCTCGAGGATGAGGAGCCAGTGTATTATTTAGAGAAGTTTGCAATGGTTGATGTGGCTCGCCCTCGGCTAGCTGAGATATTGGCAGCTCCAGGACCACTACCACCATGGATCACAACACGGATTCCCATTCAGCAGAACAACCTTAACTTTGAAGAAAAAGGTTTGCAGAGTGTGCAGTCGAATAAATCCAAGCTAGAATGAAAACAATATCCCACTCCCTCGGGCAGTCCTAGGGTCCTCCATCATGGACGGGTACCCAATCAATGTGGGTGCCATCATGTCAGCCAACATGTCTCTAGTTGTTAGGCAGGGTGAAAGCTCCTATCTGTACCCCAACACTATCACGAAGTATCTTACAGATGCGGGGGTGGAGCCCAAGAGATTTTATACAAAGGTTCAGGCTAAGAAGCCCTTCACCTGGTACTCTCTGAAGGACTCGATGAACCTGAAGAACAAGGGTAAGTCGACCGCAGGCCAGTCTGATGAGCCATCGATGGTAGTTGCAGATTCAGCTGCCATGTCTTCCACAGCAGCCATGCCTTTCACAGCAGCCGAGAATTCCATCGATACAGTTGTTATGCCTCCACCTCCATCTTCAGGTCTTTCAGCATCAGTTCCTTCCTCCTCCACTTATCCACTTTCTGCGTTGCGAATCTCCCATACACTGGTGAGTCTCAACAACTGGATGCAGACAGCAACTGCAACGTTGTTTGACCTATCCAATGTTGTTCCAGCACAGTCTTCTACCCCAGAACCTCAGATTCCTCCGACAGTGGAGGAAACTTTGAAGAAGATATTGGAGAATCATAAGACCATCATGGACACTATGGTAGCGCATAGGGGAGAAATTGAGGAGCTTGGGAAGTAGGTGAAGAAGATGAGGAAATCCCAAGATTCAAGGAAATCAGTTGACAAGTTGAGACGAGAGGCGACCAAGATAGTAGCCGCTGGAGATCTTCCGTTTGACTTACTGATGGAGAAAGATGTAGCAGTACCAGCACACCCAGCAGCACCAGTGGCACCAGTTGTCCAGTCTGAGGAGCCATACCTCGCTGCCCACACTGCTGAGGCGGTGCTACAGATGTTCACCAACCCAGCTACTCCCTAAGTAGAGGATGATGAGATCTAGTTGGAGGAGCTTGAGGGAAGTGATGCTTCTATTGACATCGAGACCACATAGGGAGTCCTCTATACTCTTTCCTTTCTTATTTTTATTTGGTTAAGCATTGGGTACAATGCTTATTTTTATTCAGGGGGATGGAGTTTATTTGATTTGACAGTTGACATTGGTCTGCAATAACTGATAACATTCTCCTTTTATTTTCATTATGTACATATTCTTGTCTCTCTATTGATGTATATATTCTGTTTCCCTTTCTGATTTTGTATATTCATTTATTCTTTCATTAGTTTACTTCATAGCTTCTTTATTTTGTTTTCTTAGTAGTCAATGTTTAGTCTAATAGCTTCTTGTTTACTTTAATAACTTCTTCTAATTTATTAGTTTGTTTTTATGTTTAAGTGATCAATAAACCTTTGGTTTTCTTAATGCTATGGTTCTTTCCAAAGGTGGTTTTTGTGTGAACCGGGTGACTCTTCCCAACAATGAATGGCGTGACAACCTTCTTAAGGGATTAAGTCCGTATTTGATGTTTAGGTAAGAACAGTAGTAATAATAAATAAGAGGACCTAATTGAGTCGAACTAGAAGAGTCAAGCATGTTTCATTTGGTACCAACACACTTAACTACATGCTTATGATTAAAAACAAGTTCATGGAAAGAAATAGCTTTAGTTAGTGACCTTTTGACTCTTGTGTTAACTTAATCAATCATCGAGTGGTTTAGTTGAACCATTAGTGATTTTCAATCTCGAATATGGTTGTTGTGGGCCCTCGACTCTATGCTCTTTATCAATCCAGTTGTGTGAGAGGTGAGATGTTTTGTTGCAATTCCAAGTACCCGTGCGAATGGTCTAGAACTTTCCCCGAATGTGTTTCTAGGCAAAATTTTAAGTTTTTCTTAGCTTGAGAAGTGATTGTAGGCTATCCTTGACACATTTTGAAAATTTTCATGGCCACCAATGTTGTTAATCCTATTCAACCCTTTTGAGTATAAAACCTTTCTCATTTTATAACCATGTTACAAGCCTTAACCCGTTTTGTAGTGACCCTCTCTTGGCATCCGAGATTTGCTTAACANGGACGAGGAGTTTGAAAGTGGTATCAAGGTACAAAAACAGAAAAGAAACGAATAAAAGGAAAGTCAAATAAAAAGAAATAAAAAACAAAAGAAAATGCAAAAAAGAAAGTGAATAAGTTGAAGAGTTGAAGGGATTCAAAGAAAAGCACCGATGCAAAGCATGGAGAAAACAAAGAAGGAGAAAATGAGTATCATGACCAAGAAAGAGTGATGTTAAGTCTCTCTAGTTCCCCTAAGGAAAAATAAAATGCCTCAAAGAGTCGGCAAAGCATGAGCCAAAAAGAAAAAATGGAGTGGTTAAGGAAAGATGAACCCGTTCTATTCCAACATTTCCTACCTTAGTCCAAAAGCCTTCATTACATTCTGAAAAAGGCCTAAGTGATTTCAAGCCGAGTGAACTTACATTAGTGGTGATTTACATGAGGGGCAAGCATATGGTATTTAGAGTCGTACTTGTGATATTCTTTTGAGAGAGATGAGCGAACTTTTCACAAATCCTTGAATTGAGTGCTACATTCTTAAGTGAGATATGCTAGCGGAGAGTAGAGGAGGAGGGGTTTGGGATCCACAATGACCTACATGAAAGAGAGAACTTCCTTGATGAGTAAAGTCAACTCTTGATGCTCAAGTGTCACATTAGAACTATTCGTGCTTAAAACTTCAAATCATTACCTTGTTGATAATTCATAAGTATTATGGAGAATTGTTGGTCCCAATTGATGTGTGGTTGATTCACCTTAGATTAACTGGAATATCTCTTATCTTGTGGAGGTGGGAATTACCTTATTCGCTTGAGGACAAGCAAAAGCTTAAGTTTGTGGGAGTTGATAAGTGGGATTTTTACTACTTATTAGCGCTTTTTAGCTTTCGTTTTAGTCCAAAAATGTTTAATTGGATTCCCTAAAACTGATGAAATATGATTAATTGCAGAAGTATTGGAAAATGAGCCAATAAGATGAAATCCAACTCAAGAACAAAAATCAGGCACAGAAGCTCAAGTCAAACCGCAGATTTTCATCTGCGGCCGCAAAATATGAAGGAGATTTAACATACTTCCAATGCAAAGTGCGTACCGCACAATTATTGTACGGCCACAGAAGCTATGCAAGAGCCAAAGTTCATAGAGTCTCATTTCAAGCTAAAAAAGAAATGTGGACCGCACAATAATTGTGTGGCCGCAAAAATAAGCTACGCGACCGCACTTCCAAATTGTGCGGTCCGCAGAAAAGCCCAGTGCAGCCGCAATAGAATTGTGCGGGCCGCAGAACATGAGAGATGCGGCCGCAATCCTGAATTGTGTGGCTGCAAAGCCAACTCCTGTCAAGACTGAAGAGAAGTGCTGACCGCACATGGAATTGTGCGGCAGCAGAACCTCTGAAAGGGCATTTTTGTCCAAAAATTCTAGCTTTGTATAAATAGACTACATTCACGAAATTAGGGCAAGTTTTGAATATTGAAAGTGTTGTAGCCATTTTTCCTTACATCTTTAGGCAACTTTAGCTTACTTTGGTGATTTAACATTGAGTTTTTATCTTTTAATCTTGCAATATGAGTGTTATCATCTTTTCTTCTCTATTTTCTTCTATACCCATTGTGAGTAGCTCGATTTTTAGCTATGGATGTAACCCAACCCTAGTGTGTAAACCTATTGAATGTTTGATTTATGGCTTGTTTATGGTTGGGTGTTTATTATTTAGCCTTGTTCTTGCTTTTAGTTGAAGAATTAATGGTTGCAAATATGAGTTCATGCCTATTTGACTTGGTCTCTACTTGAGAAAGAGAGACTTGGTCTAGGAAAACTTGGCTAACAAGAATTTGGGATAAAATCAAGAGATTGATAGTCCCAAGTAAAGGGTTGAATCTAGATATAGTAAAAACCGTCTTGAGCATTTTATCAACTATTTTGTTCAATACCCATTTGGACTTGAGAAAACCAAATTGGGCATAATCACTCTCTTACCGAGAGGTATTGAGTGGGTACTTGAGTGTTGATAACTATAATACACCCCGACTAACAAAACAAGCTTTAAAGTTTACAACCCGTTAGGCAAACACCTAGGTGAAGGTCATAGCCCTAGGCCATTTTATATCTTTGGAAAACAACCAAAAAAAATATTATCTAGTTTTATATCTTTAGAATTGTAATCCTTAGCGTAATTTTAGAAGTAAAAACAAAACCATATTTGTGGAAGTGCAATCTAGATACTTCACGTGCCCTATCCAAATATATATTATTAATTCCCATCTCAGATCCTTGTGGATTTAATCCCGACTCTTTGTTGGATAATATTATTTCAATAGACCATTTCAACTTGAATAAAGGTAAAACTCTCTCGATTATCCTCCTAACTAGGTTTAATTAATAATTCAACTAGCCTCTTTCCTTTACTAAGAAGAATAAATGACTTCAACCAACAAGATAATGCAAAGATATCATAAGTTATGCCTCTCTCGATTACATGAACATGTTAATTGTTACATATATATATATATATATATATATATATATATATGNTATATATATATATATATATATATATATATATATATATATATATATATATATATATATATATATATATATATATATCCACAAACAAATATCAATACATAAATGATCCAAAATGATTCAATACATAACCTAGAGTTATAATCCACAAACAAATATCAGTACACAAAATCCATCAAACTGTCGCGACCCAAGCCGATGGGCTGCGACGGGCACCCGGTACCTTACTCAACCGAGTACCAACGTGCGTATCTTTTTTATTACATCATCATAGATAAGTGGGCCAGAAGGGCCGTATGAGGTAACAAGAATAAAACATGAGATAATACTCGACATAAAATGACCCAACCTGATATACTTACTTATACATATGACGTACGTGCTTATAAAGCCAAAATAATCACTCGTACACTGAACATATGCTGACAAGGACATACGATCTTTCATATACATGACATATGACTACAAGCCTCTAAGATTACATAAATGTCATAAGGACGGGACAGGTCCCAGACATACCAATCAATACATGTCTAAATCATACTAACCAAATAAGCAACTCTGGAGCAAATGGAGTGCACCAACATCTTCCGCTGAGCTGATAGCCTACATGGAGGACTCGCAACCTGTCTATCGGGACCTACAGGCATGAAACTCAGTGTCCCCAGGCAAAAGGGACGTTAGTACAAATACTGTACCGAGTATGTAAGGAATGAAAATCCGTAAACAATAGACATGAGAGAAACATGGAGTAAAAGACTCAACATGTATATCTGAATAACTATGTGAACCACTTAATATTATAATGTTATGCACATGCGTATAAATGTCACACCATGCATGGGTATATGCGTTCATACCATCATCAATCCTCTGAGGGCATCCCATCATATCATCTCGGCCACTGTGGGAAAATCATCAATGAATACCAGGTGATCAGGTGGTGGTGCGTATATAATGCCATAACCTTTTCCGATATCCCATATACATATAATATACATATTTACGCGAATATAACACCGTCTGGTCATGGGTCAATGTACATTTATAAATGAATGCAATGCATGAGAAGTACGTCAATAAAATATTTCGGAACGTCATAAGATCATTATATCACTTATTAATATCATGAAACAAACTTTATCAACTTACGTATTTTCTGAGACCTATGAACATATGATAGAATAATATGACACTTGGGGAATCAAGAACATAAACATCTCTAGTATTTCTATGAATAGAGTCATTTATGGAAGTTGTGCATTTTCTCATTTCGTTTGTGTCGTATAGATCATGTCAAAAGAAATAAGTGATGGCCTTAAAATACCTGAGCCGATTCTCTTGACAATCCCTCTAACACACGTCAATTGCGACAACATGTAACGACAAGATCGGAGTAGGAAAAAACCTGTATGATATTCTTGAGAAAGATTACACCGTACTCCCTTAAAATTGCAACACCTCACGTTGCTAAGATGCTTAGAGATCTTGTTTTGAATTTTGTTTCAAGAACATCACGTTAGTAAGACGCAAACATTTTTTTGAATTTTGTTGAAGCCTTCATCTCCCATATCATAGAGATATCAACATCTCTTAAGTGAGTTAAAGATGTTTTTAAATCTTGGTGGGTGTGAGCCCCACATATTAGATTAATAAGACACATATCCTCTAAATGTTTCCACCTATATGTGAATTTAATGTGTCAAAATTGTTGGCTTTCATGGCTGCTATGTTAAGGGGTTTAATCTTACCCAAATTCTTTAACTAATCACCCACATTTCCTTAAGTAACTAGGTAATCTCCCATTACTCAATAATTAACCAATTACCCACATAATTAAGAATTACCTAAAATTACTTAAAATACTACTCACTTTAACACACTTTATACACTTCACTATCGTGGTCATGTGTACCTCGTATGGCACTAGTCCCGGGTATTATAGCTCGGGTCGTATTTTATTCCCAATTGATAAACTTCGGAAAAACTCATATTCTTTGATTTGCTTACTATCTCACCTTCACGAATTTACTTATCACTTATTTAAAATATCATAATATTTGTAACCTCAAGATTATCTCATTCCTGAGCTTGCGTCGATTAACTTACGACGAAAATTTAATGTCTGAAAATATAGGATGTAATATCTCATTTCCGAGCTTCCATCAATTTACTTATGGCGTACTTTCGCATACAGAAACATGGGGTGTAGCAGCATTCCCCCCCCCCCCCCCCCCCGGAACATTCGTCCTCGAATGTTGACTGATGCACTTATCATTTTCATAACCTATGTCTTCCATATTCTTTAGTACTCTCCTTTCCATCTAGTCAACTGTTATGTGAATAAATCCAAAGGCCATGGCATTCCCCCCTTTAGGCCTCTTTCTCAAGCCACGACTTGTGGCCGGAATCCGTCCAATCTCGTAACTGTTGCTACCTTCTTTCTTGCAGCCCGTATGATTCTGACCTTGTAAGTGCGCCTATGCGACTCTTCTCTCCTTTTTACTCCAGCTTTTAGCCAACCTCTAGGCCTTACTTTGTGAACATATGCAGAGCTTGACAAGATGTCCCTCTGGGCATCTATAGGTATACTGAAGTTCTTCGCTCAGTACTTTGTTGAACTTACGAATATTGTTATACCTTATTTCATAGATCCGTTTATCCATTAGTATGACTTTACTGCATCAAGGTAGGCCTTACTATACCATAACTCTTACTTCGATTTATCGTTGCTGAGGTCTGCTATCAAATTTCATCTTACTCTCATTGCTTATCCTATATACATAAGTCTAACTTCTTTAATGCTTCCTCATTACTGTTCATCTTAAGAATGACGGCCTAATCTCATTTCATACTTTGTAACTTTTATCCATCCGTTGTTGATTCACCTCAATATTGATCTACAATCTACCACTAATAACTGAAACTTCTTATGTAATACCTTTCCACTAGGGGCTGTGCACGGATCGGATCGGATCGGATCGGATTTAGCACATTTCGGATTCGAATTTCGGGTTCTAGAAAATGCAATCTGAATCCGATCCAAATTATATCGGATCAGATCAGATTTTAAAGTTTGGATCGGATCGAATCGGATCGGATTTCGGATCGTATTATTATGCCTCAATGTTGCAAACTAATATGTATATTTTCTTTGTAGAAGAGGCAATGCATTAAGAAAAATTCATGTTTATGCAATTATGAGAGTACTATGGTGCTAATATAGCTAAACCTAGCAATTGTAAAGGTAATAACTTGGAGGAAGATGTAAAGGAAGTACTGACTATACGAAATTAAAGTGTAGTATTTATACATTGCTTAATAATTTCGGATCAGATCGGATTAAAATATACCAATCCGAGTCCAATCCGAAATTACAAATTTTAATAAACACAATCCAAAATCCGATCCAATCCGAAATCCGATTGAATGGATCGATTCAGATTTTTGATATCTGATCCGAATGAACAGCCCTACGTTGCATCGAGGAATATTTGAAGTGATTTTCCTGATCCACTTAACAACGATATTGTACTTCAGTAACTGTATTATCCCAATGTGATTCACCTTATGTGGGTATTTTAATCCCGTACAATTCATGAAATCCTCTTCAAATCATTACTCAATCGAAGGACCAAACGTCATCCTTTATCTGTCACAATTACACCATCATTCTACTACCAGGGCAGTATTCCATTTCTTCTAAATGCTACTAGTATTAGACTCCTTTGGGTTCATTCAAGCTATACTGAGCTTTCTATAACTTAGAGAAACCACCAGCTCTCTTGTTTTCATGGGCTTAATCCCGAGGACTTATCCATTCTCGTGACCTTCTCACTTGACTTTCTTTGTCCTTACTCATGTCTTCCTAAAACCTTGTCGCTCTACCATACTTTAGCTTGCAATTTACACGTATCTATTTATACTACTCGCAACCTTCCTTCAACTTTCCTGCACCACAGATTTCCTTATTTTATTTATGGAACATCAAGCGAGACATTACATCGTCTCAAACTCTTCTTTACTCTTTTAACTAGACCTCTCGATGCCTAGAAACCATAGGCTAGAAGATATACCACTAATGACACCGCTATCATTCCTAGATACTGAATCCCAATGCTTCTAGCCCTCTAGCTGAAGTATGAACTAGTCACAACCTTCTGCACCTGAGTATCTCGTATGTTGTTCACCTTTACCATAAAATCTCACATCATATCTTCTATCTCTTTCATGACCTCCCTTCCACATAGGTATAATTCACATCCACAACTTGAAGCTCTATTATAATACTTGCACCTCTGGTGCACACACAATCCAGTGGGAGCTTCATACTGACTTATTATGAGGCTAGTACTCTTCTAACTGTCTTTCTCGTAGATCCGTTATAGAATATTGTTGTTGTACTATATCTCTTGTACCTCTGATATTAAGGGTGATCTTGCAATGTTCTCAATCACAATTTCTATAATTTTCTCGGTCCAATAATCAGACTCCTGATTTACTTCATTGATGTAACTCTTTAGTTTCCTCTTCCTTCTGATCAGCCTTTATGTAGGCTTAACCTATCTTCCGATCTGCGGTTCATGGTATTAGTTATTACTTTAGCCTTTCATAGGCGCTATGGAATATTCGTGATACCATCATCTAACAAATCAATCTCTTGTCTATGACCTGGACTCAATTCTTTCTTTTAACTTATACCAGAGTCTTCTACGACTGTATGATTGTCACATATATGCTGCATGGATAATACTCTAAAACCTTAAGTTCGTTCATAATGTAACTAACTTTGGATCATTGATCAAATAACTCCTTTCGTTCCATCTCAGCTTTCTTCAAACATAAGCAATTACCTTTCCTGGTCTTTCTTCCCCTTGTTGCATGCATACTTATCTTATCTTAGTTTTCACGCATGCTGGAATTTTCGTGTAACTCATATGATCTCGAATATTACTTTTAACTTTACTTCCCGTTCATTAGCCACGACAGGTGCCACTTTCTTAGGGAGTGCATACAAAGTTGTAGTGAGACTGTTTTTACATGGCCATTTCTTCTTCAAGTTACTATTCTTAGGTTGGAGCCTTCTTCCTTATTTCCTCAGCTAGTCTTCCATTGTAGTACTTAAGGAGGACCACCTAATTCTTGCAAGGCTGCGAGCTTGTTACCTTGTTTACCTAACGGAATTTTTTATGTCCTTCCTCGCCTATAATTATCCGCAGTTACTTACCTCCACGCCCTTGTGCTTGTAGGGTTGCTTCTAAACGTTATATTTTGACTGTCTTCCCAGCGGCATTCTCTTGTATTTATGTAATACTCATACGGTACCTTTAACTACCCCAACTCCTGTCTGAGTATTTCTCAAGGATCACGATGTCATAAATGCGTTGAATCACTATATTGGGTGTTACTATGTTTATCTTACACGATCTGTTGATTTGTCTGTATCCTATTGTCTAGCCATAACTAGGCCCTTCCTTAATCAACTACTAACTACTCGTTGTCCCATTCTCATATCAATATTCCACGTAATCTTTCTTGGGTCATTTCCTTTGTCTTAACTTATGTCCCGCGCTAGCTCCTTATCTATCAATAACATCTCGGGCAGGAAGCCTTACTTCCTCTCCTTGACGTCGTGTTTGCACAATGTTCTGGAATCGTAGCATATCTGTAAGATTTGAACAAGTGCAATCTCATCCCTCTCTCATTTTTATCACATTCTTCCTTTACCATTCCATAGTTACTAGAATCACTTAATCCTGACTTAATGCCACATCACTCCATATTCTCCCCTTTAGGGGAGTACTAAGATTTAGTGCTATGATGATCTACGTATAGATGTTTTATCTCTTCATCTTTGGCATCTTTTCACATCATCGATCGATGACCCTTACTCGCCTTGCGATAATCCTTCTGGACCAAGGATAACAAATTTCCTTACTCGCGAGAGTGTAACTAGAACATATAGTCCCTTAAGATTAACTTTGCTAGTCTTTCTTGCTTTAGGAAAATGAAAGTTTATTCTTTTGTCGTCCATTCTACTATCACCGGAATGCAATCTCTGAAATTCTCATGATGTCGACCATTATCAAACAACTCAGTCCCTAATTCATGTTTAATTTCTCTTATTCACCAATCCATACTGATTTCTATTACTCCGGGGTTTAACTTTTCCTTCTTGTAATCAGTTGGAGTCACGAACTTATTTCTCAAAATGAGGATATGACTTTATGGCCTATACTCTTTTGTTGTCTCAAGGCCTAGCTCCTCCCGTCTTTTCATTCACTTGACTATATACTATGTAATACTGTCATTCATCATTTTATTTTGATCTACTGTTGTCATCCATGCATCATATCGTACTCATAATGATTCATTAACTCTCTTCTCATTTCCCGCTAACATTTCTGTCTATCACTTTATTTTGAAAATTTCAACACGAAATTCTTTTGGTTTTAGCTCCCCTTGCTAGCTCCTCGGGTTTCCTAACATTCTTTCTCTACTAGGGACGGGAACCACACCCTAAGGTAATACTTATCCATTTCAAGGCTTCCAGTGCCTACATTTTTAGTAATCATACTAGTTGTACTATTTTGGAGTGCACAATCTGGGTGTCTCACAAGGAGATCTATTCGCATATTTGCAATATCCTTTGGAAATGTCAATTAATGCAAACAATCCATCCACCATTTTGGGTCACTCTAACCCCAGCCGAATCATGATATACGTCCATCTCTTATACTACTTCTGTTAGCTTTCATAGGACATAAATGAGATGGGTATCGCCAATTGTACATACCTCTGTTATCGTTGAAGGTAACTCAAAAGGCTTATATTCCTCTGTGTGAATTGTAAATACTGATAATCTTCATCAATTAGGCGTCTCGTACCCTTCTTCATCTTGCTTCTTTTACTTGTTGAAACTTGTATCTATTTTCTGAATCTCTCATTGCCTTTCACCATAGGGGTGGATAGATACATGGGGATCTGAATCTCTGATAAAAACATGATTTGCTGAATACCTCATATTTATCCATCATAAGCATGATGCAAAAATCGAGTTCCTCTGACTTAACTCTTCCACAGCTATACCTCTTACCAACTGTCTTTCTAGATGTAGGCATTGTCGTATTAGGAATAACATAGAGTTTAGAAAATTGAGTTCTTACAACTGAGCTCTACCACACGATCTAGAGTAAGAAGAAAGAGTGACAGTCCTAAATGTCCTGTAGCCTCTTGCTTATAAGTGTGGTGCACGACACATCTATAAACAAGACTCTACGAGACACGGCTTATAGAATTCCTAGGACAAAACTGCTCTGATACCATTTTTGTCACGACCCAAACCGATGGGCCGCGACGGGCACCCGGTACTTTACTCAACCGAGTACCAACGTACGTATCTTTATTATTACATCATCATGGATAAGTGGACCAGAAGGGCCGTATGAGGTAACAAGAATAAAATATGAGAGAACACTCGACATAAAATGAACCAACCTGATATAGTCACTTATACATATGATGTACGGGCTTATAAAGCAAAAATAATCACTTGTACACTGAACATAGGACGACAAGGCCATACGATCTTCCATATACATGACATATGTCTACAAGCCTCTAAGAGTACATAAATGTCATAAGGACAGGACAGGGCCCTGACATACCAATCAATACATGTATAAATGAATGCAATGCATGAAAAGTACGTCAATAAAATCTCTCGGAACATCATAAGACCATTATGTCTCTGATTAATATCATGAAACAAACTTTATCAACTTACGTATTTTCTGAGACCCATGAACAGATGATAGAATAATATGAAACTTGGGGAATCAAGAACATTAGCATCTCTAGTATTTCTATGAATAGAGTCATTTATGGAAATTGTGCATTTTCTCATTTCGTTTGTGTCGTATAGATCATACCAAAATAAAGAAGGGGTAGCCTTAATATACCTGAGTCGATTCTCTTGACAATCCCTCTAACATACGTCAATTGCAACAACACGTAACGACAAGATCGGAGTAGGAAAAAATTTGTATGATATTCTTGAGAAAGATTACGTTGTACTCCCTTAAAATTGCAACACCTCACGTTACTAAGATGCTTAGAGATCTTGTTTTAAATTTTGTTTCAAGAACATCACGTTACTAATATGCAAACTTTTTTTTGAATTTTGCTGAAGCCTTCATCTCCCATATCATAGAGATATCAACATCTCTTAATTGAGTTAAAGATATTTTTAACGCTTGGTGGGTGTGGGCCCCACATATTAGATGACTAGGCCACATATTATCTAAATTTTTCCACCTATATATGAATTTAATGAGTCAAAATTGTTGGCTTTCATGGCTGCCACGTTAAGGTGTTTAATCTTACCCAAATTCTTTAACTAATCACCCATAATTTCTTAATTAATTAGGTAATCTCCCATTACCCAATAATTAACTAATTACCCACATAATTAAGAATTATATCTAATTACTTAAAATACTACTCACTTTAACACACTTTATACACTTCACTATCATAGTCATGTGGTACCTTGTATGGCACTAGTCCCGGGTATTTTAGCTCGGGCCGTATTTTATCCCAAATTGACAAACTTAGACGAAAATCATTTTCTTCAATTCTCTTACCCTCTCACCTTCAAACATTTACTTATCACTTGTTTAAAATAGCATAATATTTGTAACCTCGAAATTATCTCATTCCCGAGGTTGCGCCGATTAACTTATGACGAAACTTTAACGTCCCAAAATACGGGATGTAATATCTCATTTCCGAGCTTCCATCAATTAACTTATGGCATACTTTCGCATACAAAAACATGGGGTGTAACACAAAACCTAGAGAGAACCACTCCATAGATATGAAGCAATTCATCACAAATATGTTTAAACTAAAGGAAAACATAAAATGATCCAAACTCGTGTCTTGAGTGAGGATTGAATGATGAACTCCTTGTGCTTTCGCTTCTCCAAATCGTCCTTAGCCTCCTTAGGTCTTAGGTGTGTCAAAAGTCTATAAAATAATATTTTTTTCATGTATTTATACCAAATAAGGTCGGGCCCAGACGAAAGCACCTTCTCCTACGTGAAATAGGACAATTACCCTATAAAATTTGCACAGGCGCACCACATGGGGCAACGCGCCATGTGGGGCATTAGCGGGGAAATCCAGAGAGCTAGTTTTGACAGGCATCATGCATTTTGCAAAGTAGCGCCGCCCCACGCATCGCACTAGTGATGTTTTCTCAGATATGGAATTTTATATGCTTTTTGATATGCAGATGTGATTTTTGACCCCTGAATGCGATCCCGGCTTAATCCCTTGGGATTTTACTCAGACTTCAAAGCTCCAAATCACTCAAATTCATTCCATAACATCTACATAACTTGGAATCACTCATACACGACATCAAACACACAATAAGTGCAAAACACTAGCGATTAAAGCTCAAACACCAAAAGTGCAGTGAATTAGAGTGCAATAAGAGACTAAAACATGAGATAGCCTACCATCAAAATATTGCAGGTTATGACTCTGTTTATCCCTTGATTCTTCCCTCTGATTTATTATCCGTTATTCGAGGGCCTTAGAGGCGTATTTCTTGAACGTAGGATGATATGCATCTCCTTGATGTATTTGAAGATCAAGAAGCATGAGCAGCACTCCATTTGGTTCTTGAATGTTGCTAGAATTTCGAGCTAGACATATTTGACATGTCTTTGATGTCTTAATGAATAGTCCAAGAGTTTTATGAAATTTCAGAGATCTTATATTTGATCTCTTTATGGATATTTCGAGAGTTTATGGAATTGCTGAGATTAACTCAATTTTCGAGGTGATTTTTTAAGGAAATATGTAATCCTTTTTATAGGAATGGCCTAGGGTTAGAATAGCCTCTGACGAGCGCAAAACACAATACGAAATTAATGCTCGCTAGCCAAAGATAGTATAGTTTATTTATCATCTCGACAAGGATTGAATTTAAACAGTGTTCGAATAATCTTCAGTTGATTACTATCCAGGAAAATTAACACTTGATTTGATGACTATTATTACGATTAACTACTAAAAATTAAGCAATTAACAATTGATCACAACAGACAACAGATGAGCAACGAAGAAATATCAATGAGAGAAATAAGGGTATTTGACTAGATAGGTGTAAAATAATTGACTCGAGATCCAATTCTTGACTTAATTCACTCTATAATACTATTGAAGCTCACGAATTCAGCAGATAATCAGATTACACTTGAATTTAAGGTTCCTTTTTCGATTAAATTTTAATTTCAGTAATTAATCCAATTGAAGCACGGTAAACAATTGCAAGTATAAAATGATAGTTATGATCTAAAAGGTAAATTCTCACGAATTTCTAGGTCGATTAATAATTCAAGAGGCTCTTTCAATTACCTATTTGAATCACTAATTTAAACTAGAGCATAAGATGTAAAGCAACTCAATATCAAGATCCTCTTTTGATTAAGCAAAATAAGAAATAACTCAACGATACAAATTAAAACTCCATCAGTTAATTCTAACAATTATCAAGAATTGAATCCCTGATCAAGTTATCAATACACCATATCTATCAACACCCTAATGTAAATTACTCCATAGAAATGGAAAAAGTCATCTTAATAAGGTTTAATAACAAAGAAAACATCAATGCTAATGATTCGATACAAACTCCCCGCATTGCACCGATCATTGGTTGAAATCCTGATGAACTCTTGAGCCTTCTTGCATCGGTTCCAATCTTTCGTAGGTCGAAAGTCCCTTCAAAAATGTATTTGTGGTGTATTTATACCATGTAGTAGCGATCCCGGATGAAACTACCCTTTCCTAGACGAAACAGAAAATTACTCTGACAAAGTTGTAGACGCTGCGCCATGCGGCGCGCTTGTGAGGTTTTCCAGAGAGTTCACTTTTTGACAGGCATCAGCTTTTGCACAGCCGTGCCGCGCCATGAGATGCCCCATGCAGCGTAGAAGTGCTATTTTCTCAGAGTAAATCTTCTCATCTACTTTTGACATCCAGACTTGCTCCTCGATCCCCGAATGAGATCCGACTTAATTTCTTAGGCTTCTACTCAGACTTCAAAGCTCCAATTTGTTCGATTTAGCTCTAAATTATCTTAATACTTCGGAATCCTTTCCTGCAAGGCATAAAACACGGCATAAAACACGTAATAAGTGTAATTCACTATTATTTAAGCTCAAATACACGTAAAATACATTAATTAAAGTGCAATACTACGACAAAAATACGGGTTTCTAGCCTACCATCAACACCCCACACTTAGGCCATTTCTCGTCCTCGAACAATCAAACTACACTTCATATAGGGACGGCCTCTCCATTAAATAAGTTCTCTAACACATCATGCCAAGAATATTTAAAATAAACTAAGCACCATATCATAATATCTTAACCTCAAGACGCGACTCAAAAGCACCACGCATTTTTTCAGAACGTGCTCACTTACTCTAACACAGGTCAAAGACTTTCACTTACCTTCACAAGTCATGTGCCCTCACACAAACAATAGAGAGTAGTTCCACACAAAATAAAATTCAAGAAAAAATAGGAACTCAAGATAGAAAGAATTCACTCACTCTCAGAAATAAAATTCATGTGTCACAAAAAACGTACCATAGGCTTGACCGTAGTGTTGTACTCTACTAATTTGAGTTCATTCAGTCAAGG
>ML345016.1:0-30338 GCA_005239505.1 Nicotiana paniculata | reverse complement strand
AATGGACGCACAACGCCCCAAAACTATCCAAATAATGACAAACCAATGAAAATATACTCTAATATTTGCAACAATTCAAATTAAATAATTTCCCTACTTCGCTCAGTGAATTGACAAAAATGTCCTTGGTCCCTCAGGCCCACGTGCTCGGATTCTGAAATTTCTCGAAGCTAAACTCTACCCATAGCTTTACTATCTCAAATGTACAATTTACTCAAATATTCATGCTCAATTCGTGGCTAAAATCCAAATTACCAAATTTTTAGGTCTTCCCTTAAAATCCCAATTTTATACAAATTCTCATGTCTAATTCCATGTAAGATCAGATATTTAGCTTAGGAATGGAAAGTAATCACTTACCTAGTAATGCATGATGGAAATCCCTTCTTGAAGCTCATCAAAATCTCCCTCACCAAATAAAATAATGAAAAAATTGCCAAGAAATCCCGTTTTAAAAACAATCTGCCCAGCCTCATTTCCGCACCTGCGATCCAACCTTCGCACCTGCGATCCCGCAGGTGCGCCCAAACTCCAGCACCTGCGGCTTCCTCAGCTCCAGCCAAAACTCGCACCTGCGCCCCATTGTCCACATCTGCGCCTTCGCAGGTGCGTAAATCGCATTGCACCTGCGCTCCCAGCCAAGCCAGCAAACTCTCGCACCTGCGGTGCCAAAGTCGCACCTGCGGCCAAAGCCTCGCAGGTGCGGTAACACCAGATGACAGCAACCTCAGCACTTCTTCTAACTCCAAACTTGATTCGTTAACCACCCGGAATCTACCCAAGACCCCCGGGACCACGACCAATTACACCAACATGATCCAAAACATAATGTGGACTTGCTAGAGGCCTCAAATCACATCAAACAACGCCGAAATCACGAATCACACTGAAATTCAAACTTTATAAACTTTGAAATTTCAAACTTCCACATTCGATGCCGAAACCTATCAAATGACGTTTGATTGACCCCAAATTTTTCACACAAGTCATAATCAACATTACGGACCTGCTCCAACTTCTGGAATCGCATTCCGACCCCGATATCAAAATTCCCACTTCCGGTCGGATTTTCTCAAAAACCTTCAAATTTCTATCTTTAGCCAAATGACTTCAAAATGACCTACAGACATTCGAATTCACTTCTGATCGCGCTCCCAACCCTAGAATCACCATACGGAGCTATTCCCAGGCTCGGAATGCCAAACGGACATCAATATCACTGAAATGCGATTCAAGCCAAACTTAGGAAATTTCTTCAAAAATGCTGACTTCCACAATACACACTGAAACACTCCCGTGTTATCCAAAACCCGATCCGGACATACGACCAAGTCTGAAATCATCATACGAACCTGCAGGAACTTTCAAATCCTGATTCCGAGGTCGTTTACTCAAAATTCCAATTTTAGTCAATTTCTCCAACTTAAGGCTTCTAAAATGAGACTTTTCTTTCCAATTTGACTCCGAACTTCCCGAAATTCAACTCCGACCACGCCCACGGGTCATAATACCTGAAATGGAGCTGCTCAGGACTTCAAACCGCTGAATGACGCGCTAGAGCTCAACATGATCGGTCGGGTCGTTACACTAAAACCATTATATATTCTAGTATTGTAGGGTCCCCAAACATCAATGTGAACTAACTGAAAAGGAGCAGTGGAATGAATATGGCTATCATGAAAAGGTAAGATTTGTTTCCTAGCCATTGGACGAATAGAGCATATAAAAGATCGTTTGGATGAAATTTTATGAGATAAAAATGGAATAGATGTCATTCTATGAAAAGGCATATGACCTAGCCTTTGATGCCAAAACAAATCCATTTTATTCATGGTAGATGTTTGATTACATGATAGGTTATTTATAGAAATTGGAAGACAATCAGACTTATTGCAAGAAATAGAATTTGAAAAAGAAGAAGAAACATGTTGTGATGGAAACAAGTCAGCCTCAGGATGTAGATAGTACAATCTCTCAGCATCCTTACCAATTACCGGCGGCCTCTTCAGAGATTGGCCCTGTAAAGAACAATTAAATTTGGTAAGAATAACTAAATGAATCCAGTTGAGATATTAGTTGATGTATAGAGATTAGGTTAAAATGGAAGGAAGGTACAAGAAGGACATTAAGTAAAGTTATGGCATGCCTGATATGTAAAGAACCAGTTTACAAAACCTTAACTTTATATCCATTAGGTAGAGTGACAAGAAAGGGCTTAGGTAAAGGTACAAGGTTGTGAAGTACGTGTTTGTGTATGATCATGTGATTTGTTGCCCCTGAGTCTAATATCCAAGGATTTACACCTAATTGAGAAGATGCACATATGAGAGGAGTAGTAGAATCTACAGCATAAGTAGTAAACAAACCTGCAAAATGTGTAAATTCAGATTCCTCAACATAGAAATTGTCAAAACCAGCACTAGGAGGCACCTGGACTTGCTAAAATAAAGTCATAAGGTGATGATAATGTTCCTTTGTGAAACCATGAGCAGAATTCTCGTTAGATGGTTGTGGAGAAATTGTAGATTGAGTGGTTGGGATGTGAACTGGACACAAGAGATTGATTTCTTGCCCTTGGTAAATTTGAAACTCGCAGGAAAACCATGCAGTTTGTAGCATTTTTCCACTGTGTGTCCAGGTTTTTACAGTATTTGCAAGAGACAGAATTATTCTTCCCGGAGTCAAAATTGATCCTTTGGTTGAAACTTCTGTTTGGTGTGGTTGAGGATACAGAGAATGAGACAGATTCATTGGAAAAATTTGGAATTGAAGCTTGAGTTTCTCTTTGACACTCATCTTGTTGCAAAAGAGAATAAGCTTTGCTTATTGGTGGTAAGGGATTTATGAGCATGATAGAACTCTTCATAGTTGAATAGGAATCATTTAGTCCATTTAGGAATTGGAGTTATTAATCTTCTATAAACTTGGGAAGAGCTCCACAAGAACATATGGGCCTACATATGAGGAATTTAATTCATCCCAAAGACTCCTAAATTTGGTGAAGTAGGTGGAAATATCAGATGACCTTTGGACAGTTGAAATGATTTCTCTCTGAATTTGAAAATATTTAGACACATTGGACTGCCCAAACCTTTCATTAGCGTTATTCCAAACCTCATTCGCAGTATCTAGACACAAAATTGATGATCCAAGACTTCACCATGTCATTGCATCTCTCCCAATAGGAATAGAAGGGAGAGTAGATAGGAGTTTGGGCAATTCTTCCATCAAACATGCCTAATTTGTTTTTAGCAGAAAGAGAAGTAAGCATGCAACTTCTCCACAATACAAAACCATGTCCATTAAATGGAACATGTACTAGTTGTCTACTCAGATTGTCTGGCGGGTGCACATAGAATGGGTGAGGGGGTCTATTGTGAAGGGAGGAAATCCCTCAGTAGTGGAAACTAAGGGTGAAGTGAGGTTACCTGCATGACTACCCATATTATCTCCTAACACAGCCTAAATTGATGCAGTAATAGATAACAAACTCAAAATCGATAACATGCAATTTGTCGTATACATGAATTTCTACACTACTTAACCTAAATCATATCAGTATAAACTTCAGCTTTGTAGATTAGATCAATATTACAATCCTTCTTCTCAAAACCCGAAGAAGTAAGGTCTTCGTGTACAACTCAAACCCTAGATTGAACTTAGCCTCAAATCCGTTGAGTCCATCATAACATTAGGAGTTCCTGTCGATTTATGCAATGTGGAGAGATTTTCCAGTGAAAGCCCCAAAATTTTGTCATGTAGTAGCAGATTCACTGACTCCTCAAACTTTAACCAAAAGAAACAATTCCAGTAAGATCTTCAATTGATTTACCGTTGAGGATGAAGCTCTATTAACGAGGAATCAGAATCCCAGCTCTAATACCATCTTTTATTGAAGCTCAATGAGCTATGGTGAATCCATTAGAAAGAAAACCCTAGAAGGGTCGATAGAGAAGAGAGAGAAACAGAAGAAGAGTATTTTGAAATATCTGTCTAATCTTTATTTTCTCACTTGAGCAGTCTTTTATATTTACAAGGAAAAAAATAGAATCAATATTGTAATACACTATACACTAATATTCATTACAAAGAGAAAAAGACTGGGTCGGGTCACTCTATTGGGCCAGCTGTGTATGCAGACTTAGGGGTGTGCATTCGAATCGGTTTATCGATAAATCGAATGGATTATTTGTTATTGGTTTATCGATATCGGTTTATCGATTTATCGATTTTGATTTCAAAATTTTCCTTATCGAGTTATCGATTTTGATTTCGATTTTGTCCTCTTCGGTTATCGGTTTATCGATAAACCAATAAGATATACTAAAAAGACAAATATACCCTTATTTTATAATACCCTTTCCTTTACCCTAAGTCCCTAACCCTATTATTTCCTCTACCCATTCTTCAACGCCGTTTCTCCCTCTTTATCCCTCTCTCATTTTCTTTTTTCCCTTTCCAGCTTCGGCGAACGCCCTTGGGAATTCCATTTTCTTTTTTCCAGTTCATATCGGTCCATATGAACCGCCTTTGAATTGTGAGGTACGTATTATATTACTTCTGTTGGCTGCTAAGCTTTGAAGAAATTGTTAAATCCCTTCTGTTTTTTTCATAGTAACTTGTGTTCAGGTTTTGAGTTTCACTTTTCAAGCAATTTGTAATACTATTTTTATTTTTATTTTTACAACTCTGGTTAAACTCATAATTATTCGTTGATGATAAGACCTAATGTTTTACTCACTGACGATATAAATAATTCATAATTAAGTAATTTATTAAAATTGGAATAGGAAATTTGATGTTCTTTACTTCAATAGGAAACAATAGAGAAGGTTTATATTGACAGGTTTCATAGGAAACGAAGAAGACTTCATTGTCAGGGTTAAACTTTATATTCGGTACTCAAGGATAAAAAGATTGAAGTTCGTTTACCTGTAAATTGTAATCAGTTTATTCACTCCATTTTCCTCAGACGAATTACTATATATTATTCATGAATATATAGTTTGTGCTTAAGTATCATAGACATTGACTACTTAAATATATATGACCGATATTGACATACTCCATCTATTTTCTTGTCCCATTTTTAATTAACAGTACGCCCTCCCATGTCTAAATCTTGAATAAACTTGTTTAATTTGGTAATTGAAGTTGTATCACTTATTTAAATTGATTTCTTTACAGCCATAATTTTTAGGTTAAGAGCGAGGAGTGCTGATATAACGACCCGGCTGATTGTTTTGAGATCCAGCGCGTCATTCAGCAATTGGGAGTCATGAACAGCTTCATTTCGCGTATTGTAACTTGTGTGTATGGTCAGAGTTGAAATTTAGGAGGTTCAGAGTTAAATTTAAAGGAAAATTCTCATTTCAGAAGCCTTAAGTTGAAGAAATTGAGTAAGACTGGAATTTTGAGTAAACGACCTCGGAATCAGGATCCAAAGGTTCCAGCAGGTTTGTATTGTGATTTCGGACTTAGGCGTATGACCGGATCGGGATTTGGGTAACCCGAGAGCGTTTTGGTGTATATTGTGAAAGTCAGAATTTTTTGAAGAAATTTCCTAAGTTTGGCTTGAAGCGCATTTCAATGATATTGATGTCTTTTTGGGATTCCGAGTCTGGGAATAGCTTCGTATGGTGATTCTGGAGTTGGGAGCGCGATCGAAAGTGAATTTGGATGTCTGTAGGTCATTTTGGAGTCATTTGGCTAAAGATAGATATTTGAAGGTTTTTGGGAAATCCGGTCGGAAGTGGAAGTTTTGATATCGAGTTCGGAATGCGATTCCGGAAGCTGGAGCAGGCCCGTAATGTTGAATATGACTTGTGCGCAAAATTTGAGGTCAATCGGGCGTGATTTGATAGGTTTCGTCGTCGGGTGTAGAAGCTTGAAATTCTAAGTTCTTAAAGAATTGGATTTGAGTGTGATTCGTGATTTTGGTGTTTTTTGATGTGATTTGAGGGCTCGAGCAAGTCCGTGTTATGTTTTGGGACATGTTGGTATGATTGGACGGGGTCCCGGGGGTCTCGGGTGGATTCCGGGTGATTAACGGATCAAAGTTGAAGGTTGGAAAGGGCTGGTTTCTGCTCTCATCTGGTGCAACAGCACCTGCGAGGAATTGGCCGTAGGTGCGGCCTGGGAGTCGCATATGCGAGTTCTGCTTGGCATGGTTGGGAACCGCAGGTGTGATGAATATTCCGCACCTGTGAAGCCGCAGGTGCGGGAAATAGGGCGCATGTGCAATTTGGCTGGATATTTGGGAAACCGCAGGTGCGGGTGAATTGGTCGCACCTGCGGGATCACAGGTACGGATGAAGGATCCGCAGGTGCGGAAAATGGGCCTGGGTAGATTGTTTTTAAGCGAGAGTTTAGTTCATTGTCTTCACTTAATTCATGGGATAGGCGATTTTTGAAGAGCTTTTAAGGGGGATTTGACCGAGCTTCAATATGTAAGTTCTTCTACTTGGTTCTAAGCTCAAATACAAGATATTGCATGGAATTTTTAGCATGAAATTGGTAGGAAAATTGTGAAACTTTGAAGAAACCTAGAATTTGGTAAAATTGGATTTTTGGCCACCAATTGAGCATGAATATTAGAGTAAATTATATAATTGAGTTAGTAAAGCTATGGGTAGGAGGCATCTTCAAGAATTTTTGATTTCCGGGCACATGGGCCCGAGGGCATTTTGGTCATTTCACTGAGCGGGGTTGGGAAAGTATATAATCTGAAGTTGTTGTGAGTATTAGGATGAATTTTAACTGCTTTGTCATGTATGTGGTAGTTTCGGAGCGTGGTGCGTCCGTTGGGGTCATCGAAAGGGCTTGGAAGCCGATGTTGGAACTTCGGAGCGAGGTAAGTCTCCTTTCTAACTTCGTGAGGGAGAATCGTCCCCCTAGGTAAATTAACTCAGTATATGTTATTATCTTTGGGGGCTACGTACGCACGAGGTGACGGGAGTCCGTGCGTAGCTACTAATATGCTTATGTCCGGGTAGTCTAGGACCCACTAGCATGCTTTATGTGTGTACCTGTAACCCTGCATGTATCATTGAACTGTTAATACGACCGAAAACATAATTAAATGTTTAAAAGAAATCTGGAGTTCATACAATTCTCCTTTTAAAGAGAATTTGTTTCCGCTGTAAATATATGTGTACCTGGATTAGGTCGTATCGAGGAACACCGTTAAATTTGACAAATGAGTTTCAAAAACAAATGATTTCGAAACCTATGTTTCATGTTTTTTTTGAATATGGATTTTTACTATTTTCCATGAGAAAAAACTATTGTTCTTAATAAAAAGTGGATTTAAATGTGTGGAAATATGTCAGCACTCGAGTCGCAGGCATGATTCGCGATCGAGGGGAGATTTATGTTAAATATATATTTATATCGAGTCAGCACGCGAGCCACAGGTATGATGCGCGGCTGTGGGTCAGCTTATTATTATTATCGAGTCAGCACACGAGTCGCAGGGATGATGCTCGATCATGGGATAGCTTATTATTATTATCGAGTCAGCACGCGAGTCGCAGGGATGATGCGCGATCGTGGGATAGCTTATTATTATTATCGAGTAAGCACATGAGTCGCAGGGATGATGCGCGATCGTGGGATAGCTTATTATTATATCGACTCAGCATGCGAGTCGCAGGTATGATTCGCGATCGTGGGATAGCTTTATGACCCCAGTCCCTATGACCACCTTTATGACTTCGGCCGGTTGTCTTGTCCTGGTATGTGTATGATCACTTGAGTTCTGAGTCACTTGTAACTGGAGTGTCAGGTTTTTGTTAAAAGGAGATTTTAGTACCTTGCTGTTCCTTTCAGTTATTATCTGGATTCCGTTATTTGCTATGTACTTGTTGCTCGCTGTCTTTCATGTCTATTGTATTTCATCATATTCTGTCACATGTTGTATTGTCGGACCTTAGCAAGAGTCTAATTTTCCCCCTTGTCACTACCTCTCTGAGGTTAGGCGGGCGACTTACTGAGTACACGTTATTTTCGTACTCATGCTGCACTTGCTGTGCATTTTATTGCACAGGTACCTTCAAGGAAATGTGGAGGATTCGGAGACTTAGGTGAGCTGCATCTTCCAGAGGCGATCCACAGCTGACAGAGTCACCTACATGCTGTATCTATTTCATTTTAAATTTCCTTGTCCAGTTGTATTTCGGACAGGTTTTGTAATATTTGTAAAATTCATAGAAGTTGCTCATGTACTTGTGACACCGGGTTCTGAGGACGTGTTGGGATTTACTTCATTAAATTAAATTGATGTGCTGTCATATTTAAGTTTACTAAAATTTGTTTGTTTGATTATGAGATGCAAGAGAAAGTAACGATTTCGAAAATGTTAAAAACTGGAAAGTTATTTCAATAAATTAATGTTTTGTCTTGCCTAACCTTGTGTCAGGCGCCATCACGGCCTTAGGGATTTTGGGTCGTGACAGCTGACTTCGTCTTGCTTTGCTTCATTCAACTCGTTTAAGACTGTAAGTTACATTCTTCATTCACGTCACATGGCTGAAAATGATAAAATTGATAAAGTGGTTGATGAAAGTAGAGGTTCTGAGTCTACTGCTGCAACTACTCACTCGACAATTACAAAACAAAGGAAAAAACGATCTCGGGCATAGGATTTTTTTGAAGAAAAAGTTGATGCTAAAGGAAATAATAAATATGTATGTTGATATTGTGGACAAGAATATTTGAGACAAAGGAAAAAGTACGACACAAATGAATAGCCATATCAGTAAATGTCCAAGGAATCCGTATAAAGTTGAAAAAGATCAAAAAAACTATTACAATATCAAACACTACCGGGGGGCGGGGGGGAGTAATAAAGGTGATCTTATTCCATGGAAATTTGATCAAAAAGATTGTAGGATGGCTTTGTGTTGTATCTTGATTGTTGATGAACTTCTAGTTAGTTTTGTTGAGAAGGAAGGCTTTAGAAACTTTATGAAAGTGGCACAACCTTGTTTTCATATTCCTTCTCGTAATATTGTTACACGGGATTGTTTTGCTCCTTTTAATGTGGAAAAAATAAATTAATGAAGTTTCTTAAAGGAACAAGTCAAAGAGTAAGTCTTACCACTGATACATGGACTTCTATTCAAAAAATTAACTATATGTGCATCACAGCCCATTGGATTGATAGTGAATAGATTATGCATAAAAGAATTATTAACTTTTCTCCAATTAATAGTCATAAAGGTGAAGATATGGCAATGTGTATTATTGATTATTTGCGTGACTGGGGTTTGCAAAATATTTCACTGTCACAGTTGACAATGCAAGTTAAAATGATGAGACCGTGGAGAAGTTGTCTGACAAATTAGATGATTGGGGAACTAATTCCATGAATGATCAACACCTTCACGTGAGATGCATGGCTCATATTGTAAATCTTATTGTGAAAGATGGTTTAAAAGAGTCGGGTATTTCTATTGCTCGTGTTAGATGTGCAGTCAGATACATTAGACAGTCTCCTGCTAGATTGAGGAAGTTTCAGGAATGTTGTGAAAGTGAAAATATTGTCAAGAAGTCTTTATGCGTAGATGTTCCTACAAGGTGGAATTCCACCTACTTGATGTTGAGCAGGGTTATTGAATATGAGCGTGCAATTAAATAATATTCTAATCGTGATACCGGCTTGTCAAGTTATCTTATGTTTGATGCTATTTCAGATAGAAAGCCTGTAGGTATGCTTACAAGAACTGATTGGGATGATGTAAAGAGAATTGCACAATTTCTTGAAATATTTTATAATCTCACTTTGAAGGTGTACGGATCACTTTATGTAACATCAAATGCCCATTTTTTTGAAATTGGTCAAGTTGTTGTTTACTTAAATCGATTTATAACAACTGAAGTGAAATTTTGAGTGAGATGTCATCAAGTATANTTTGAGAAGTATTGGGGTGAACCAAAAAAAATGAACAAAATGATTTTCATTGCTTGTGTTTTGGATCCTCGCTACAAGTTTACTACTGTTAGTTTTGTACTTAAGAAGATGTTTGGAGATGAAGGGACAATTATTGAAAAAGAGGTTCACACTTATATGAGTTCATTATTTAATGAGCATGTCTCTAAGTCGGTTTCAAAAGATACTGGTGGTAAAGTTTCTACCTCTTTTCCAAGCTCTCATTCAGCACAATGGAAACTTCAATTCCTGGTTTAGGTGAACTTTTAGATGAAATAAGGAAACATAAAGCTGCAAGTGGAGGTGTAGATTCTAAAACAGAATTAGAAAAGTATCTTGCAGAAGATCCTGAAAATGAAAGACCGGACTTTGATATCTTGGCTTGGTGGAAGGTGAACTCACCTAGATTTCCTATTCTTGCTAAGATGGCTCGAGATGTGCTTGCTATTACTATTTCAAGTGTGGCATCTGAAAGTGCATTTAGTAGTGGAGGGCTTATTCTTGACCAATTTAGGAGTTCATTAACTCCTAAATTGGTTGAACTCTAGTGTGCCTTCAAGATTGGCTTCGGAGTGAATCACTTCCTGTAAATGTTGAGGAAGATTTAGATTTTCTCGAGACACTCGAGAAAGGTATGTATATTTTAATTAATTTTATTGTATTTCTAAGATAGTTAAATAATATGTTAATTGTTTAACTTGTTAATATATATTCTTATTAGATTTTACTAATCTTGGCAAAGAAGCTTCCACCGACGATGTTTGCTAGAGTATGTTAGTTGCTATGTAAGTTCTCCATTTTAAATAATATACTTGTAAAAGAATGTGATGTATTACAAAGTTCTTAATATTTTTCTTAATTTCTTCCAGGTTTAAAGCTAATAAGAAGGCTAAAGCTGATAAGAAGACTAAGAGTTCCAAGTAGTCACTGCTGATTATTGTTGTTGACTTCCCCAGTAGAGGTGCTGCCAATTAGAACCCACTCTTACATATGAAGCAAAATCTGGAAGTGCATGGCAAATGCATTATGTTCCAAAATTTGACATATGAAATAGACACCATTTGGATCTTGGTTGCCATCTTTGCTATTTTGTGCCCCAGTTCCATGTAAAGTAACGCGGTATTATTTCTTTTCTACTTTAGAAGCAGTATGTTGATGGGAAGGCTCAACTAGGATCAGCAAGCTGATAATTGTAATTTCCTTAATTTTTTCACAATTGTCTTGTGTTGTGTCAAATTATACATGCCTCTGTCGAAGGACTACTAGTTTTCTTACTTGCAAATTCCAATTGTCCGTCCTTTGTTTAATTTCCATTCTCTATTTTTAGTGTTTGGACTTGTGGACAATCCTAATTAATGTGGCAAAGATGGAATTTTATTACTATTAAGTATGTTTGACTTCTAGCAATTACTAGTGTTCGTCTTATTTTAGCTTATTTTTATCCATATTAGTTAGGCGTGTTTATAGAAATATACTTTTCGTGGAATCCCCCAAATTTTCTTATTGGTGTAATCGATAACCGAATCGATAAGCCCCAAAAATCGATAAATCAAAATCGAAAAAATCAAAACCTTATTGAAATGATAACGATAAGCATATGTATAAATCGATAATAGATAAGTAATTATCGATAAGGGTCAAAGTCGAATCGATAAATCAAATGCATATCCCTATGCAAACTGTTGGCCCAGTTGTGTATACGGACTGAGCTCTAACAACATGTTGGTCTAGAAAGTTGAAACCAATCATATATCCTCAAGATCCAATTTCCCACGACACAAACAATAAAATTCTTTTGTTGTTAATTAGAGAGCCTAGCTTCGAGTCTATAGAATTGCAAAAAAAAATGATAGAGAATGCTTTTCCCCTTCAATAAATATTATAATGCGAATTCGAATATTACACCCCATATTTTCGTACGTGAGAGTACATCGTAAGTCAATTGATTTAAGCTCAGAAATGAGATCGTCTTTGGAATTACATAAATTAAGTTAATCATGTTATCTTGGAGGTTACAAATATTTAAGATCATGGACTGCAAGTACCAAGAGGGTTTGAAGGCTTAGAAGCTAAACCAATTGAAGAAAATAAGTTTCATCGAAAATCGACAAGTTGGGAATGTTATAACATGTACTTTTGGGGTGAGACTAGGATGCTAAAAATTATAAGGAGGTTATGTTATGAGTTATTTTATTATTATTATAGTCATGTGTTATGTTTAGAAGTCAATTAAGTTGTGGAAAAAAAGTTGGCAAAGATAATCACAAGTTACATTCATAAATATGTTGAAATATAGATCAAATGTATCTGAGATTCTCTACCAATATACTTAGAATTAGGGGATTATGTACCTATTAAATTGAAGATCTACAAGTCTATTTTCTAATGCATTAAACCATTCATCGATATGACATAAGAGTAGAGAGATATTTGCAGTTTCGCGAGACCGCGCAAACTGCATAGGTGACAAGTAGGTTTGTCACTAGAGCTTCTTGAGCAATATGTTTCGTGTGCTATATGTGTTTTTTTGGGACATATTATATACCAAAGTGAAGGTCCTGGAATTTATTTTCTAATGCTCTTAACCATTTATTCATACGATATCCGGATAAAAAGATATAAGCGTCTAAAGAAGAGCCAAAAATAGGGTGTCAAGCTAGCATCTCTTTGACTTTTCAAAAATGGATATATATATATATATATACACACACCTTATGTCATCTCTTTCTTCACTTTTCCACATAACACGGCCAGAATAAAACCCCTAAACGTATCCTCAATCTCTCCACAAGGGTTTCCAAGAATATTAACATCCCGGATACGATATAAAGAAGCGATAACACTAGAACGATCCCTACGACGTAAGTATCATTATATCGCCTCTCTTTTTCTTTGTAGTTTGAGTTTTGGAAGGTACTTCATAATTAAGAAAACATCTACATTTTGTATTTAAGCGCTAAATATTAAGGAAGGTTGATAAATTTCTTTCCTAATAGTTAGGACTCACAGGACGGTGATCGGAAGCCGTGAGTTCGAGTTATTCGACTTGTAGATGACTGTTTTGTGGGTTGCTTCGTGTTTCTTTTGGGCTGTATATTTTTCTGATGTTTTATAAAGTCTTGGAGGATAGAATGTGTGTATAAACACCACATAATGACGGAATGGTGTGCTGGTCATTCGTCCTTACATTTTTAGGTTGTTTGACACTACTTTTGTTGTCGTTTTATGTATGAAGTGATTAGGGTATGTGGGCTGTTTTGTGATATATTAAGATGGAGATAAGGTTGTAAATTAATGCATACATATTGTTATTATTTTGTTCTTGGTCTTGTTGATATATGATGTTGGAGGAGGGCCTTGTTACAAGGGAGATGCTGCCCAAATTTTCGTAAACGAGCTACCAGTTTAAGTTGCGCATTTAACCTTTACTCAACACTAATTTTGAATCTCCTTATGCAATGGTATATTGAGTTGAGTTGTTTGAAGAATATCTTGGAAGGTATTAAGGACTCAATGGAGTTAAGTTATGTTAAGGAACTTCCTTCTTTCTTTTGGCATGATCTAAAGTGAAACAAACGTACACGATACGCTATTGCATAACGAATCTACTCCTAGCAACTAAGGTTGTCCATGTTGGTCTTTTTTTATAAAGTTATTCTGAGAAAGTATGTATGATCTATAAATCCTAGTAAATTTCATATTTATGGTATGATGTCCATAATGTTAATCGGAGGTGCAATGACCTTACGTCACTCCGAAAGATTTAGAACGTGATTCCATGAGTCTAGCATGTGTTATATATAGTATCTATTTTACTCTACCGAGTCACGCTATATTCGGCCGGGTATGGCACCTATTGTGCAACCACTGATCCGTTGGGTTTACCGAGCTCCACGTGGCCGGGTACGATTCTATCGAGCCTTATGATGGCCGGGTACATTTTTACCGAGTCCTCTTCGAGGTCGGGTACGAAATGATGATGAAAATTCCCACATAGGTGTATGTTTTTAAGAGATATGTATATATATGTATCACGCATTTCATGTCACTATCTCTTAGAGGCACTCAGGTGCTGCATGTTGTATCTCCTAGATCTCTCTTTACATTACTGTTCTAATTTATTCTTTTCTACCTTAAATACTTAGTACTTTATTCGTACTGATATCCCTTTTGCCTGGAGACGCTGCGTTCATGCCTGCAGGTCCCGATAGACAGGTTGACAGTCCTCTTAGTAGGCTATCATCTCAGCGGAAAGTGTTGGTGCACTCCAGTTTCTCCAGAGTTTCCTATTTGGTCAATATATTTTGGACATGTATTGATTGGTATGGCGGGGCCATGTCCCGAACTTTATGATGTTTATGTACTCTTAGAGGCTTGTAGAAAGATTTCAGGTATACAGATACTTGTATGGCCTTGTCGCCCTATGTTTTGAGTTTACAAATGATCATGTCAGCCTTATAGGCCCGTATGTCACATGTATAAGTTTCTATATCATGTTAGGTCGTCCTATGTCTAGAATTCCCTTATGTTTTATTTAGGTTATGTCATGATGACCCTTTTGGCACATTTATCCATGATAGTACGATAAGAAAGATATGTTACATTGGTACTCGGTTAAGTAAAGTACCGGGTGCCCGTCGCAGCCCTCAGGTTTGGGTCGTGACAAAAGCGGTATCCGAGCAGTTCTATCCTAGGGAATTTACTAGTCGTGTCTAGCAGAGTCTTGTTTATGGGTGTGTTGTGCACCACACTTATAAGCAGGAGGCTATAGGGAATTTAGGACTGTCACTCTTTCTTCTTACTTTAGATCGTGTGGTAGGGCTCAGTTATAAGAAATCAAACTCCTAAATTCTATTATTCATAATACAATGATGCCTACATCAAGAAAGACAGTTGGTAAGAGATTGAATGTGGTTGTGGAAGAGTTGGGTCAGAGGAAATCAATTTTTCATCATGCTTATGATGAGTAAATATGAGTTCTTCAGCATTTCATGTTTCTACTAAGATGTGTAAGTTTCTTCATAAGGATTTCTAAGTTCAAGAATATCTATCCACCCATACGGTAAAAAGAAATAAGAGAATCAGAAGGTAGATACAAGTTTGAGCAAGTAAAAGAATCAAGATGAAGAAGGGTACCAGGTACCTAGTTAATAAAGATTAACAATATTTATAATTCACGCAGAGAAATATAAGTATTTTGAGTTACTTTCAACAGTAACAGAGATATATACAATTGACCATACCCATCTCAATTATTCCCTATGGGAGATAACATATACAATTTAATAGAATGATAGGATGTCAGGATCAAGCTGAGGTTAGAGTAACCCAAAACTTTGGATGGATTGTTATCATTATCTAACAGTTTTGAAGGGTAGTGCAGGACATGGTAATAGTTCTCATTGGGAGATAGCCAGATGGTGCATTCTAGAATAATACAGTCGGATATGAATACTAGAATGTTCAGAAAGTTCAGAAGATAGGCACTGGAATCCTAGAAAGTGCGAATATTTACCTTAGGATGACTCCTATCCCTAGTAAAGAGAGAATGTTAGTCGACCCAAGAGCCAATGAGATGGTGCAAGGGGATCTAAAAGCAAAAGGCTATTTTGTTGACGTTTTTAGAATAAGGTAATAGACAAAGATATTAGCAGGAGAATGAGAAGAGAGTAAATGAAGAATTATGAGTAAGATGTTATAAATGAGTGATAACGGTAAATCAAAATATGACAAGATGACAGAGTCTATAGTCAAGTGAAGGAAAATACAAGAGGAGACATGCCTTGAGACAATAAAAGTATAAGCCCTAAAGTCATATCCTCATTATGAGAAATCAGTTGTTGAGTCCAACGTGATTACCAGAAGGAAAAGTTAGACCCCCGAGTAATATAAATTAGTATGGGATAGTAAACAAGAAAAAAAAATTGAACATGAATTAGGGATCGAAGGAATTGGTAATAGTCAGCACCGTTTCAGAGATCGTGTTTCGACAATAATAGAATTAACAATAGAAGAATAACCTTTAAAGGTCATTCACAAAGACGCCCCTAAACCAAGCACTATAAGAAGAGTTAAGCTTAAGGGACTAAATGTGCCAGTTACACCAGGTGTCACCCTTCTGTGTAAGAAATTCAATTATCCCTGGTGTATAATGGTTACCGCAAGGTTGGTAATATGTCAGTGAAGATGTGAAAAAAAAATGCCAAAAATGAAGAGATAACTATCGAATGGTAAAGGAAGAATGCGGTAAAAAGGTGAAAGGAATGAGATTGTATTTATTCAGATCCTACAGATATAATGACTCCAGAATATTATGCAAGCATGATGCCGGGGAGAACTAATAAGGGTATTGCACTCGATGATATTGATAAATAAGTGAAAATTAACACTTGATACATAAGGATCTCGTACGAGAGGTAAGTTAAGACAAAGGACATAACCAAAGAGGCGTTACATAAAATACAGATATGAGAGTGGACCAATGGGTAGTCTGTAGTTGATTCAGGAAGAGCCTAGTTATGGCTAGATAGGATGATACAGACAAATCATTAGATCATGCAAGATAAACATAGTGAAACCCAACATAGGAAATTCAGTCTCTCATATACGACATCGTAATCCTCGAGAAATATTCAGATAGGAGTTGGGTAGTAGAAGGTACAATATAAGTGTTATGGAAATAAAAGAGAGTGCCACTAGGGAGACAATTGAAATTTCAATTCAGAAGCACCCCTACGAGCACAAGGGCGCATAGGTAAGTAACTAAGGATAATGAAAGGCAAGTACGAACATCAGAAATACCGTGAGGTATACAATATAATAAGCTCACGGCTTTACAAGAGTCAGAGGGTCTTCCCTAAGCACTGCAATGAAAGACTAGCTGAGGATATAAGGAAGGAGGCTTCAACATAAGCATAATGACCTAAAGAAGAAATGGTCTTGTAACAGAAATCTCACTATAATATTGTATGCACTCCATACGAAAGTGGATAATGAACGGGAAGAGGAAAAAAAATCAAAAGTTGGTAATTTAGATCATATGAGTTACAGGGAACTCCAGTATTCGTGGGCACTAAGTAAGCCAAGTATTCCTGCAGCAAGTGGTAGAACGACCAGGAAAAGTAATTGCTTACATTTAAAGACAACTGAGAAGGCATGAAAGGAAATCTATAGTGCTAGCTTGTTAAAAGGAAGGTTGCGAGTAGTATAAATAGATATTCGTAGGTCGCAAGCTAAAGTATGGTAGAGCAACAAGGTTTTAGCTAGACATGAGTAAGGATAAGAAAAGTTGAGTGAGAAGGTGAAGAGAATAGGTAAGTCCTCAGGATTAAACCCATCACAACAAGAGAGTTGATGGTTTCCATAAAGTTATAAAAAGCTCAGTATAGCATGACTGAACTCAGAGGAGTTTAAAACTAGGAGCATTTAGAAGAGATGGAATGCTACCCTGGTAGTAAAGTAAGGGTGTAATTGTGATAAATGATAAGAGGGTGATGTTTAGGCCTTTGATTGAGTAATGATTTTGAGAAAAGGGATTTCATGAACTGCACGGGATTAGAATACCCCCATAAGATGAATCACGTTATGATGTTATGAAATACGATTATTGAAGTATAGTATCATCCCTATGTGGATCAAGAAAATCACTTCAAATGTTCCCCGATGCGACGTGAGCCCTAGTGACAATGTATTAAATGAGAGATTTCAAGTTATTAGTAGTAGATTATGGATAAACATTAAGGTGAATCAACAATGGATGGATAAAAATTCCAAAGTATGAGATGAGATTAGGTTGTAATTCTTAAGATGAACAGTAAAGAGGAAGCATTAAAGGACTTAGATTTATACATATAGGATAAACAGCGACAGCGTAACCTATAGTTGGGTTGCAAATCTCGGTAATAGTAAAGTGAAGTAAGTTTTATGGTATAGTATGACCCACCAAGATGTTGTAAAGCCATAAGGATAGATAACCGAGGCTATGAAACAAGATATATCAATAGTCGTAAGTTCGACAAAGTACCGAATGAAAAACATCAGTACACCCATAGATGCCCAGAGGGATATCTTGTCGAGTTCGGTATAGGTCCCCAAAGAGAGACCTAGAGATTGGATAAAAGCTGGATAAAATAGGAGAAAAGAGTCGCATAGGCGCACATACAAGGTCAGAATTGTCAGGCTGCATGAAATAAGGTAGAAACAATTACGAGATTGGAAGAATTTCGACCACAAGTTATGGTGTGATAAAGAGGCCTAAGGAGGGGGGGTGGGTGGAATTCCCTAACCTTTTGATGTATTCACATAACAGTTGGATAGATGGAAAGGGAAATATTAAAACCATCTGTAAGAGCTATCAGTGCAACAGTCAACATTCGAGGACGAATGTTTCAAAGGGGGGAATGATGTTACACCCCATATTTTTGTACGTGAGTACGTAGTAAGCCAATTGATTTAAGCTCAGAAATGAGGTCGTCTTTGAAATTACATAAATTAAGTTAATCATATAACCTAGAGATTATAAATATTTAAGATCATGGACTGCAAGTACCAAGAGGGTTTGAAGGCTTAGAAGCTAAATCAATTGAAGAAAATAAGTTTCGTCGAAAGTCGACAAGTTGGGAATGTTATAACATGTACTTTTGGGGTGAGACTAGAGTGATAAAAATGATATGGAGGTTATGTTATAAGTTATTTTCTTATTATTATATTCATGTGTTATGTTTTGAAGTCAAGTGAGTTGTGGAACAAAATCTGGCAAAGATCATCACAAGTTACATTCATAAATATGATGCAATTTAGGTCAAATGTATCTGAGATTTTTTACCAATATACTTGGAATTAGGGGATGATATACCTAACAAATTGAATATCTACAAGTCTATTTTCTAAATCATTAAACTGTTCATCGATAACATAGTAGTAGAGAGATATTTGCAGTTCCGTGAGACTGCGCAAACTGCATAGGTGACAAGTAAGTTTGTCACTAGAGCTTCTTGAGCAATATGTTTTGTGTATTATATGAGGTCTTTTAGGGACATATTATATATCAAAGTTAAGGTCTTTGAATTTAGTTTCTAACTCTTTAAACGTTTTTTCATACGATAGTCGGATAAAAAGATATAAGCGTCTGAAGAAGAGCCAATAATAAGGTACCAAGCTAGCACCTCGTTGACTTTTCAGAAATGGATATATATATATATATAGGCCTTATATCGTCTCTTTATTCACTTTTCCACATACCAAGACAATAATAAAACCCCCTAAACTTATCCTCAAGCTCTCCACAAGGGTTCCCAAGAATATTAACATCCCGGGTACGAAATCAAGAAGCGATAACACTCGAACAATCACTACGACGTAAGTATCGCTATATCGCCTCTCTTTTTCTTTGTAGTTTGAGTTTTGGAAGGTAATTAATAGTTAATAAAACTTTTACATTCTGTATATAAGCGTTAAATATCAAGGAAGGTTGATAAATTTGTTTCCTAATAGTTAGGACTTACGGGATGGTGCCGTGAGTTTGAGTTATTCGACTTGTAGAGGACTGTTTTATGGGCTGTTTCGAGTTGCTTTTGGTCTTTATATTTGGAGTTTTGGAGGATAAAATGTGTGGAGAAACACCACATAATGACGGAATGGTGTTCTGGTCATTCGTTCTTACATCTTTAGGTTGTTTGACACTACTTTTGTTGTCGTTTTATGTAAGAAGTGATTAGGGTGTGTGGGCTATTTTATGATATATTGTGATGGAGATAAGGTTGTAAAATTATGCATACATGTTGTTATTATTTTTTTCTTGTTCTTGTTGATATATGGTATTGGAGGAGGGCCTTGTTACAGGGGAGATGCTGCCCAAATTTTCGTAAACGAGCTACTAGTTTAAGTTGCGCATTTAGCCTTTACTCAACACTAATTTTGAATCTCCTTATGCAATGGTATATTGAGTTGAGTTGTTTGAAGAATATCGTGGAAGTTATTAAGGACTCAATGGAGTTAAGGTATCTTAAGAAACTTCCTTCTTTCTTTTGGCATGATCTAAAGTGAAACGAACGTACACGATACGCTATTGCATAACGAATCTACTCCTAGCAACTAAGGTTGTCCATGTTGTTCTTTTCTTATAAGGTTATCCTGAGAAAGTATGTTTGATCTATAAATCCTAGTGAAGTTCATATTGACGGTATGATGTCCATAATGTTAATCGAAGGTGCAATGACCTTACGTCACCCCGAAAGGTTTAGAACGTGATTCCATGAGTCTAGCATGCATTATATATAGTATTTATTTTACTCTACCGAGCCGCGTTATAGTCATCCGAGTATGCCACCTATTGTGCAAACACTGATCAGTTGGGTTTACCAAGCTCCACGTGGACGGGTACGATTCTACCGAGCCTTATGATGGACGGGTACGTTTTTATCAAGTCCTCTTCGAGGTTGGGTATGATATGATGATGATGATGCCCACAGAGGCGTATATTTTGAAAAGATTATGTATATATATGTATCACGCATTTCATGTCACTATCTCTCAGAGGCACTCAAATTCTACATGTTGTATCTCTTATATCTCTCTTTAAATTACTGTTCTTATTTATGCTTTTTTGCCTTACATACTCACGACTTTATTCGTACTGACGTCCCTTTTGCCTGGGGACGCTGCGTTTCATGCCTGCAGGTCCCAATAGACAGGTTGACAATCTTCCTAGTAAGTTATCAGCTCAGCGGAAAGTGTTGGCGCACTCCAGTTTCTCTGGAGTTGCCTATTTGGTCAATATGTTTTGGACATGTATTGATCTGTATGGCGGGTCCCTGTCCCGACCTCTATGATGTTTATGTACTCTTAGAGGCTTATAGATAGGTTTCAGGTATATGGATACTTGTATGGCCTTGTCTCCCTATGTTTTGAGTTTACAAATGATCATGTCAGTCTTATAGGCCCGTATGTCACATGTATAAGTTTCTATATCATGTTAGGCCGTCCTATGTCTAGTATTCCCTTATGTTTTATTTTGGTAATGTCATGATGACCTTTTTGGCACATTTACCCATGATAGTACGATAAGAAAGATATGTTACGTTGGTACTCGGTTGAGTAAAGTACCGGATGTCCGTCGCAACTCTCAGGTTGGATCGTGACATCGAATTAATCACAATCCCAAAATGTATACCGAACATTGAGCCAAATATATATATTAAAAATAATATTTTGGAAGTTGGAAGTGATGCATAGTAGCAAGACTTTCTATTGCGTAACAAGTGGATTTTCTCTCTTTTATAATTTTAGGGTGGATTTTTAATTCTAATGCACAGTTGGATGCACTAGAAATAGAGTGAAAATGTTCTCATCTTAAGTAGGATCTGAGACCATTGTGGTGACAAGATATACATCTTTCATTTTAACTTAACTACATAATCTTTTTGGTTGTGCCCCTTCTATGATCATTTTATCTCTTTAACCCTTCATATCATACTAGAAATAACCTCAACAAACTCATTGCTCCAGTCTAATCAAAAGAGGACCAAGATCTGGTTTATTTTTAGGAGACACCTCTATTTTCCTGTAGGTTCCATAACACTAATGACGGGTCGGTTCGTTCACAAGCTAGTTATGCAAGTATTATAATGCATCGATTGCATATATTTTAAATAATAATAAATAAATTGTTGTGCTGTAAATAATAATGTAAGGATTTTTATGTATAAAATAATAATATTGAAAAAAATATTATGTAAGTATTTTCTTCGTAAAACATTCAACCAAGGGTGACTCGGGGGGCTAGTAAAACCTTTTGCTTTAGGTCCCAAAATGAGGCCCCAAAGCACCTACAGAATCTTTATTTAAAAAAAAAAAGAATTGTCTACTTTTTAAAATTAGAAATATTTTAGAATTTTGAATTAAACTATTTAATTTTCATATTAGTAAATATAGCCTTTAAAAATCTCATCCAAGGTAATATATTACAAATACATGGCTAACATCTTATTAACATGAAATTAACCTTTACCAAGATGATGATAATAATAATAATAATAATAATAATAATAGTAACAGTAATAATAGTAATAATATACGAAGTTAAACGCTTGTTGTCTTTTAAGGCTACTATACTATTTTTTTTAAAATACAACATCAACCATTTACATATTTGTATTCAATCTAAAAAGTTTAAGAACTCTTATTAAATTTAGCGTTAGGCCATTAGTATTACGAAGGTACCCTTGCATTCAGCTTAACCATAACCATTTTAGCGGGCTTTAATAGAAGCCATTTTGGTAAATGAAGATTAATATATATTGAAGTTGGCTTTGGCTGCTAGAACAAGAAAGAAAAAAAGATGTATACAAGAAAATTCACTTGCATGAAGTAAGTAAATAGTTGTCTAATGATTTCACAACTCAGTTATATCTTATGAAATTAGAAAAGAAAATATAGTAGCTTAGATAATCAAACAAGATACCAGAGCTCAAGTGAAAATTGAAAGTAAAATTGTAAAGATATAAATTTTGCCCGGGCAAATAAAAATCTTCAGAAACTAAAGTGAAGTAATGCATACCATCAACAAACTTATTAAGACTAAGTTGACTTGACCTTGAGGCTATTGAATTAACTTAGATAATGACATCAAGTATTAGCTTCTGTAACTGTAAGCGGGAAGAACAACTAAATCAGCAATTCAAATTAATGGATACTTAAAGCCTCAATTAATCTTTGACAATGAGAAGTTTGAAGGCAGCAACGAAGATCAATAATTTCATTAGTTACTAAGTAATTTTCTAAAAATTCCAAATATTGACAAAATCATCTTCATTTCATGCTAGTAAGTAATATTATAAAGAATTCTCGAATTTTTATGAAAAAACATGTAGAAATAAGCAAGCAAACAAAAATTGCGTATTGCATAATATTTTGCAGTGGATTTTAATTGGAATAAATTTGGATAAATCGGCTTGGACTACAAGTGATGGTTTTACATCCTTGACAGTAGGGGTGTCAACTTTTCGGTTTCGCCGGTTATTTTACAAAATTTGTATCATATCATTTTTTCGGTTATTCTATTATAGAACCAAAATTAGACTTTTCGAAACAGTCTCAATCATGTAGGTTTATCTTCAGTATCAGTACGGTTCGGTTATTTTTTAATATTTTTTTAAATGTCATGTAAAACTCTCTAAAAAGTTTTACTATTTAAATGATGATAAATTAAGAAAACATGAAAGATGACCGGAGTATAAATCCATCAACTACTTTACGGCAATTTAAAAGAAACTAAGCAAATAAAAGATAAATCACAGGAGTAGAAAGATATTAACCAAGCTGAGACTCAAGAATAAAGTCTGTAGAAGATTAAATATTCAAAAAGAGATAAATCTACATCATACGAAAGAAAACATATTCTATACATTGTAGTTTTCTACTCATAAATGCTAGAATAATTTGTCTTGCTAATGAATATGCTGGAAATAATTTAATTTTAGTAGGAATAGTATAATATGTTTGGGAATTAAGATTTTGATTTTAATTACTTATTGGCTAGTAACCATTTTTATAATTTCAAGGCCCAAGAAAAAATTTATATTCTCAAAATTATTATATAAATATATTTTTCACATATAAATTTATTCGGTATGGTTCGGTATTTTTTCGGTTTATTTTTATAAAATAAACAAACTATCCTAATTATCTGTACGGTTGTAAATTTATATAAAAACCTATGATTTTATTTTTAAAAAAAAACTAAAACTCGGTTCGATACGGTAGTTGGTCATCGGTTTAGTCGATTTTTAAATATCATTGATACCCCTACTTGACAGAGATGGAAATAAAATATTTTCCGTTGCAATATCCTTTATGAAATGTAAATTCTATATTAGCACGAAATGTAATGGCCAGTGGTCACATTATGTTTTAACTAAACTATTGTTTGGTTTTGCTTTCATTAAATGTTTTTCTATTATTTTTATATGCGACTAGCTAACTACAACAATTTTAGTGGTGTTCTTCCTTCTCCTTCTTCTTCTTCTTCTTCTTTGTTTTCGCTTTTACAAATGCAATAAACTAATATAATATATTGGTTTGATTTTTTTAGAGCAAGTAACCGACTCGAATCAAGCCACGGATTTTAGCTTTTGTTTTAATCTTTATCTTTTTAGTTCTCACTTCTTTAATTAGCTTTTAAAGTTCAGTAAAGTATAATTATTATACCATTTTATCATAGCATACAGTTCTCCAACAATTGAGCATGCGAATAATTTCACATTTTTAAAGTGAGATGTTGTGTTCTTATATGGTATTTTAGGATTTTTTACCATTTATATTCGCTTTTCGGGTCGACTTAGATCAAATTCCATCATTTTTTACGGTCTATTTTGATCTTAAAAAAAAAGTAACACTTCTGAATACAACTTATGAACTTTATCTATTTTTTTCTTCAAAAAAAAAACATGAAAATTAAACAGTTTTAGATATGTGTTCGTTGATTTTCAGGATACAAAGAAATTCTGATTTAAAAAGTATTCTGATTACTGTATACGGTCGAAATCAGGGAGCCCGATTTCGTAGGCTCGAGATGTGGCCTCGAGGGTGGAAGTTCAGAGAAGGTCGAGCCCGGGCTCGAAGGTGCAGTAAAAGGCTCGAGGGCCTGGATGCTCGATGAGCATCGAAGTCGGATATGACCGATGCCAAATAATGTCGTTGTGAGTTTGTTACAGAAAGGACAAGATTGTTGCCACGTCCCCAAATATCATGGCGTAAATCCCGGGATAGATTTGTACGAATTAGTACAAATCCGTACTATGTTGTTATACAACTGTACCAATAAAATTCCTTACTGTAAATAGAAATATACCATATTTAGGTTTTTTCCTCCTATATAAAGGGAACCCCAATCATTTGTAAAGAGGATCTAATCATTCGCAAAGAGTATACTATCTCACTTTCTCATTTACTGCTCTTCAGAATCATTCTTTAGCTTTGTTATACTTACTTTATTGTTCTTGTTTTATTACTCCTAACTCACCTCGAGGTCATCGAGCTCAAGGTCTCTACTGCTCTAGCAACACAGGTTTGGTTCATCAATTCTTCTTATTCATACTCTACATTACTTGTTTATTAATTAGTATTGGACTACATCACATATCTTTAAAACCACAAATCAAATTTAATTGTTACTCATTTTTTTGAGGTAAACAGTTTGGTGCCCACCGTGGGGCCAAAGATAATAGTGATTACTTCAGTACTAATTTTCTGATAACACATGTTATTCTTCACACTTTTTCTTGTCAAAGATTCTTTGATGTCAAGCTAAAACATGTCGAACTCAGCAAACACACCAGTGCATGGTAATGACGGCCTCGGATTACACGGGGAAAATAAAAATGCAACAGCTTCAGGAGCCGGTGTACCACTGCTCAACCCTGGAGTAGCACCAATTCCTAACCCAGTCGATGTTGGTTCACACATTGCTATAAGCGTCGACTTGGGCACAGACGTCGGAGGAAGCGTGCGTAGAGAAGTTCAACCGAGTGGCCAAAGGACACATGGTCAAGGAGAGGGGGGAGTTAGTCTCCAAGTGATTTTTGAAATGCTACAAGCGCAACAGATTGCCATTGCTCAGTTGCAAATCCAGGAAAAGACTCCGAGTGTGGTGGGACTAGAAATTACACATCGTACTGAACCAGTCCCGGAAAGGTCGAGCAACAATGGATCAGGAATTGACCCCACAATCATGAGAATTCTCGAAGAACTCACTAAGAGGATCGAGTCAGGAAAAAAAAGGATCGAGGACAATGATAAAAATGTGGAAACGTACAACTCGAGGGTCGATCAAATACCGGGAGCACCTCCAATTTTGAAAGGATTGGATTCTAAGAAGTTTGTGCAAATACCTCTTCCCCCGAGTGCGACCCCGAGGCCTTTTCCGAAGAAGTTTCGCATGCTGGACATACCCAAATACAACGGGACTACCGATCCCAACGAGCACATCAGCACATATACTTAGGGTATAAAGAGAAATGATTTGGAGGACGACGAGATCGAGTCTGTTCTACTAAAGAAGTTTGGGGAAACTTTGTCCAAAGGGGCCATGATTTGGTACCATAACCTACCCCCGAACTCTATTAATTTGTTTTCCATGTTGGCGAATTCATTTGTAAAGGCACATGTTGGTGCTATAAGGGTTGCAACAAGGAAGTCAGATGTATTAAAAATCAAACAAAGGGACAACGAGATGTTAAGGGAGTTTGTGTCCCGGTTCCAAATGGAACGAATGGATTTGCTACAAAGTCTCTTATGACTAGGCTGTACAAGCTTTCACTTAGGGGATAAATGAGCAGAGCTCGATAGTATCGAGGCGGTTGAAACAAAACATGATTGAGTACCCCGCCATAAATTGGGTGGATGTGCATAACAGATACCAGTCGAAGATTAGAGTTCAAGATGACCAGTCGGGAGCCCCCTCGGGCTCATTTTATCCAAACAGGTTAGCAACAAAAGATTCGAGAGAAGTAGACAGGAAACCGAGACAGAGTAAGGAGAGGTATCAGCCGTACATAGAAGACCGAAGGACTAGCTCGAGGCGTAACATACCTCGGAATGATCGAAGAGTTGATCGAGGACAGAACTCTTGGGGACTCATAAGCAAGACCAGGTTCGACAGGCATTCAGGACCAGCGGAGGCACCTCAATTGTCAGAATATAATTTTAGCATTGATGCCTCGGGTATCTTCTCAGCTATTGGAAAATTAGAGATACCAGATGGCCTAAACCAATACAAACTGAACCTTCTCAAAGGAATCCTAACTTGATGTGCAAGTATCACGGTACACATAGGCATATGACTGAGGATTGCAGGCAAATGAGAGAGGAGGTACCCCGACTGTTCAATGAAGGGCAGCTTCGGGAATTTCTCAGCGATAGGGCCAAGAACCATTACAGAGAAAAATATGCCAACAAGAAGAATGAACCGGAGAAACCTCAACATGTTATTCACATGATCATCGGAGGAGTCGACGTCCCACAGGGACCCATATTCAAGCGCACCAAAGTATCAATCACAAGGGAGAAGCGGACTCGGGACTACATGCCCGAGGATACCCTCACATTCAATGAGGAAGACACCGAGGGCTTATCTCAGCCGCACAATGATGCACTGGTAATTTCTATTCTTTTAAATAAAGTTCAAGTTAAACGTGTTCTTGTGGATCCAGGTAGCTCGGCAAATATAATTAGGTCAAGGGTCGTGTAGAAGCTCGGGCTGCTTGACAAAATCATACCAGCATCTTGAGTCTTGAATAGCTTCAACATGTCAAGTAAAACAACGAATGGGGAAATCATCCTCCCGGTAAACTTGGCCGAAACCATGCAAGACACCAAGTTTCATGTCATCGAAAGTGACATGAGGTATAATGCTTTGCTTGGACGTGGATCCATAGCATGAGGGTAGTGCCATCAACCCTTCATCAATGATTAAGTTCCCAACAAAAGATGATGTGAAAATAGTATATGGGGATCAACACGCAGCTAAGGAGATGTTTGCAGTCCATGAATTGGCACCAGTATCGATGCCTTCTACATCGGAAAAGTCGAGCGTCAAGGAAAAACAGGTAACCAAATAGCAATCACAGTTTATATCCTCGGTTGAGCCCGAGGAATAGGTGGTCGAGGACAAAGAGGAAGATTTCCTTACCCTCAAGCTTTCGTTGCCCCCGAGGAGTTAGATGCGACGAAGTCTATAGTCGAGAAATTTGAGTAGGTGATATTGTTCGAATATCTTCTGGAACGAAAGGTATACCTAGGGACAGAATTAACCCCGAAACTCAGGAAAAAACCCATTCAATTCCTTATCGATATCATTGCTTTCTTTGCTTGGTCCCACTTAGATATGACAGGGATCCCACCGGAGATAATCACTCATCGACTAAGTGTCGATACCAGATCTAAACTGGTTAAACAAAAGAGGAGGCCTCAGTCCAAGGTAAAGCATGCATTCATCAAAGACGAGGTAACCAAAGTTCTTAAGATAGGGTCATTAGGGAAGTAAAATATCCCGAGTAGCTAGCTAATGTAATAGTAGTCCCTAAAAAGGGAAACAAACTTAGAATGTGTGTAGACTACAAAGATTTGAACAAGACATTCCCTAAAGACTCTTTCCCATTGCCCAACATCGATCGTTTGATCGATGATGCGGACGGCCACGAGATCCTTACTTTTCTCGATGCCTACTCCGGGTGTCGAATGAACCCAAAGGACCAGGAAAAGACTTCGTTTATCACGAAGTATGGTACATATTGCTATAATGTAATGACCTTCGGGATACAAAATGCAGGGGCTACATACCAACGCCTAGTTAATAAAATGTTCGAACATCAGATAGGAAAATCTATGGAAGTTTATATTGATGACATGCTAGTTAAGTCCCTGCACGCAGAGGACTATTTGACTCATTTGCAGGCAACGTTCGACATCTTAAGAAAGTACAACATGAAACTCAACCCCGAGAAATGCGTTTTTGGAGTTGGCTCAGGCAAGTTCTTAGGTTTCATGGTGTCGAACAGGGGATCAAGATCAACCCCGACAAAATCAAAGCCATCAAGGAAATCACCATCGTAAACAATGTGAAAGACGGCTAACCGGACGGATAGCTACCCTAGGCCGGTTTATCTCGAGATCATCGGATCAGAGTCATCATTTCTTTTCCCTACTCAATAAGAAGAACGACTTCTCATGGACTACGGAGTGTCAACGAGCCTTAGAAGAATTAAAACGATATCTCTCGAGCCCACCCTTGATTCATACTCCAAAGGAGGATGAAAAAATCTACTTGTACTTAGTTGTGTCCGAGGTAGCGGTAAGTGGAGTGCTGGTTCGAGAAGAAAAAGGTACATAATTTTATGTTTATTATGTAAGTCGAACCCTAGGAGATGCTGAAACCAGGTACCCGCGTTTAGAAAAATTAGCACTTGCACTAATAAGCGCATCTATAAAATGAAAACCATATTTTCAATGCCACCCTATATGTGTATTGACTACATACCCACTTCGAAATATCTTGCATAAACTCGAATTATCGGGCCGATTGGCCAAGTGGGAAATCGAACTTGAAGGGTATTATATCGAATATCAACCCCGAACAGCTATCAAGTCCCAAATTTTGGTAGACTTCGTGGCTGACTTTATGCATGCCCTCGTACCCGAAGTAGAGAAGGAACTCTTGCCAAAAGCGGGTACATCTTCGGGGGTATGGACCCTCTTCACGGACGGTGCCTCGAATGTGAAAGGGTTCGGTCTCGATATTGTTTTAATACCACCTACGGGCAATATCATAAGGCAATCTATCAAAACTTCTAAATTAACTAACAATGAGGTCGAGTATGAGGCCATGATTGCAGGTCTCAAACTGGCCAAGGGCCTAGGAGCAAAGGTCATTGAGGCCAAGTGTGACTCCCTTTTGGTAGTAAACCAAGTAAACAGAAGCTTCGAGGTTCGAGAAGATAGAATGCAAAGGTACTTAGACAAACTTCAAGTGACATTGTATAATTTCAAGGAATGGACACTGGACCATGTACCTCGAGAACAGAACAGCAAGGCCGACGCACTTGCAAATTTGGGGTTGTCAGTTGAAGAAGATGATATTGTCCCGGGGAATGTCGTCCAATTGTTGAGGTCGGTGGTCGAAGAAGGCAATGAGGAAATTAATTCAACAAGTTTGACGTGGGATTCAAGGAATAAGTACGTCGAATACTTGAAGCACGGGAAGCTCCCCTCGGACCCAAAAGAATAGAGAGCCTTACGAGCCAAAGCAGCTCGGTTCTCACTTGATGAAAATGGAACATTATATAGAAGAACCTTTGACGGACCACTGGAAGTGTGCTTGGGACCGGGGGACACCGATTATGCACTAAGATAAATCCACGAAGGCACCTGTGGGAACCACTCTGGTGCCGACTCTTTGGTTTGCAAGGTTATTAGAGCAGGGTATTACTGGGATAGCATGGAAAAAGATACTAAGGAGTTCGTTCGAAGGTGTGATAAATGTCAAAGGTTCGCATCGATGATTCCTCAGCCCGGTGAACAACTCCATTCGGTCCTATCCCAGTGGCCATTCATGAAATGGAGGATGGACATCGTCGGCCCCCTACCAACGGCGCCAGGTAAAGCTAATTTTATTTTGTTTATGACTGACTACTTTTCAAAATGGGTGGAAGCGTAGCCCTTCAAGAAAATAAGAGAAAAAGAAGTCATTGACTTCATATGGGACCACACCGTGTGTTGGTTGGGGATACCCGCCGAGATAGTATGCGACAATGGGAATCAGTTCATTGGCAACAAAGTGAAAAAATTATTCGAGGACTGATGTGTGGCTAGAATTCGTGATTTTAAGCATTATTTACCTCGCATTTTATGTACT